>CAUYQU010024222.1:0-42328 GCA_963574635.1 Cheracebus regulus | reverse complement strand
GAGACTGGACCTGGACTTGGCAAGCCGCCATTGGTAGCCCAGTGGGGCTATCGACAGGTGGGCAGGCGAAGGCAATAGATTGATTAGAGGGGAAACAAAGCATGGGCAATTGTATTGGCCATAGAGAGACTGGACCCGGATTTGGCGAACTGCCATTGGTTAGGCCCTTGGCGAGATTTTTGAATTTTGGGAGGGCTGAGAACATGATTTAGTGCTCAGTGTGGGGGCTGGGGTTGGAATGTAGCAGTGGGTGTGGGGAGCCCGCATGGAGGGGGCAGGTGCTAAGTAGAATGTCCGGCCTGACAACCTGCTGATAATAGTGTTATCAGGTGCGGAGGGGGTGGGTGCTGCTCATCCGGCTCCCAGCGAGGCTATTGGCCTTACAGTGTGATGGTTCACACCTGTAATTCCAACAGTTTGGGAGGCCAAGGCGGGTGGATCACCTGAGGTCACAAGTTTGATACTAGCCTGGCCAACATGGTGAAACCTTGTCTCTACTCAAATTGCAAAAATTAGCTGGCTATGGTGTGAGCACCTGTAATCCCAGCTGCTTGGGAGGCTCAGGCAGGAGAATCGCTTCGACCCAGAAGGCAGAGGTTGCAGTGAGCCAAAATCGCGCCATTGCACTCCAGCCTGGGCAACAAGAACTAGACTCCATCTTAAAAAATACATAAATACAAAAATTAGCCAGGTGTTGTGGTGGGTGCCTGTAGTCCCAGCTACTTGGGAGGCTGAGGCAGGAGGCAGAGGTTGCAGTGAGCCAAGATCATGCCACTGCACTCCAGCCTGGGAGACTCCGTCTCAAAAAGAATATATATCTGTGTGTGTGTATGTTTGTGTGTATATATATACATATGAACCCAAAGACCTTATCACTGGTTGTGGGGGCATTTTAAGGAATAAACATGTACCGGGGAACACAGGTTTAACAAGCTAAGGAGGGGGACAATGTGGCCTGCAAATATTAAAAACTCCACGCTAAGCCTAAGGCCTGAGATGGGAAATGGCTGGCCATTGAGGGAAGACTGTGTGAGAGCACAATGACCACAGATGTGAAGGGAGCAGAAGAAACTGAGCTCCAGGGTGACTGGGCCTCCTCAGCTGGCTAAGGCAGGGCCCCTCTGACAGCATGGGTCAGAGAACAGACAGCTGCCACCAAGGAGTCTTCCAGAACCTCAGCTGTGCCTAATTCCATCTCAGTCAGGGTCCCAACCTCCCTTCCTTCTCCATCACTTCCAGGCCAGCTTTTCATCCAGGCTTCCCCTCTGTGGCAGTCACACTCAAGTCCCTGTGTCCACAAACCCGGCCACATCCTAGTTGGTTTGGATTGTGCCAGGTGTGGAGTACAGGTCCCATGATCCATGCACAGTGGTTGTGGGGGCATTTCAAATACTAAATGAGTATACCCAGGAGCAGGCACTAGGCATATACCTGCAGAAATCCTTCCTGGTACAAGGCAGATAGGAGTGGAGGCTAAGGAGTGGTCCCTAGAAAGGCAAATAGCAGCAGTTAAGATGTTAAAACACTTGCTCTGAATGAAGAGACCCCCTAAACAGGCTTTGTGTAAGCAACAAGGCTGTTTATTCACCCAGGTGTGAGTGGGCTGAGGTCCAAAAAGAGAGTCAGCGCAGGGGCGTGGGATAGGAGTTGATATTATAGGTTGGGGGTAGGCAGTGGAAAGTTACAGAAGTTACTACCGTTCAGGGCGGTTTTTGCAAGCTGGGAGGGGTTCATAGGGTCTGAAGTCAGTAGGTTGACCAAGGTCGTTTCTAAGCCCTGTTGACTTATCAGTTGGGACTCAAGTAAGGAACAATACAAGAATGTCTCAAAGTTAATTGGGCACCACAGGGGTTGGTCATTCTTCCCTTTTGTGCTTTTCCAGTTACTTCAGAGTTTCTATTTCCAGGAACTCTTCTGGAGGTGTATGTGCAGGTCACAGAGGTTCCCATGCAGTGCGTAGTGCCATCAGTCAGCCTAAAAGACTTTACAGAAGACTCGAGCCCCTCTGATGGGACAGAGAAGACATGGGAACCGTGGGAGGTGGGGAAGGGGCAGGAGCAGGATCCCCTCTATGCTCCAGAAAGTCCTCTGAGCCTGCAGCTTAGGGAGGGGCTGGAGGGAGGCCCAGCCCCAGGCCCTGGTGGAGCTAGGGAGGTGGTAGAAGCAGTGGGTGGCGCCGTTGGGGTTTATCAGAAAAGTAACAGCATCCAGACAGGTATTGAGGGCTATCAACAAAGGCGGGTGGGGGTAAAAGGGAAAAGACTTAATGTGCTTTCATATGTAAAATACAAAGAAGAATATACTAGGAGCCCTGTGGACAGAGGCCTGAGACAACTCAGGAAGGAGACCTAAACTGAAACAACAATCACGGCACAACAACCACTGTTGCTTTTCCAGGGTCCCAACACTGTGACCTGTACTGTGCACTTGGATTAATTTTGAAGAGTTTGAAAAACCCAAAGGCGGGCCGGGCGCGGTGGCTCGGGCCTGTAATCCCAGCACTTTGGGAGGCCAAGGCGGATGGATCACAAGGTCAAGAGATGGAGACCATCCTGGCCATGGGGAAACCCCGTCTCTACTAAAAATACAAAAATTAACTGGGCATGATGGCCTTGATGGCCCGTGCCTGTAATCTCCGCTATTCAGAGGCTGAGGAGGAGAATTGATTGAGCCCAGGAGGTGGAGGTTGTAGTAAGCCTGTATCACACCATTGCACTCCAGCCTGGGTGACAGGAGTGAGTCTCCATCTCAAAAAAATCAATTAATTAATTTAATTAAAAATAAGGCCAGGCGCAGTGGCTCACACCTGTAATCCCAATGCTTTGGGAGGCCGAGGTAGGCAGATCGCGAGGTCAAGAGATGGAGACCAACCTGGCCAACGTATTGAAATCCACTCTGTACTAAAAATACAAAAATTAGCTGGACCAAAAATCAGCTGGGCGTGGTGGTGCATGCCTGCAGTCCCAGCTACTTGGGAGGCTGAGGCAGGAGAAGTGCTTGAACCCAGGAGGTAGAGGTTGCCGTGAGCCGAGATGGTGCCCCTGCACTCCGGCCTGGCTAAAGAGAGAGACTCTGTCTCAAAAATAAATAAAATAGAATGAATGAATGAATGAATAAATAAACAAGAAACAGGCTGGGTGCACTGGCTTACCTCTGTAATCCCAGCACTCTGAGAGGCCAAGGTCAGGAGTTTGAGACCAGCCACGCCAACATGGTGAAACCCCATCTCTACTAAAAATACACAAATTAGCTGGGTGTGGTGTTGGGCACCTGTAATCCCAGCTCCTCCAGAGGCTGAGACAGGAGAATCGCTTGAACCCAGGAGGCACAGATGGCCGTGAGCTGAGATCTGGCCACTGAACTCCAGCCTGGGCAACAAGAGCAAAACTCCATCTCAAAACAAACCCCAAGAAACACAGGACAATATAGCACAGACTGGAGCATTGATTGTATTCCATTCACATTATCGAAAGACCAATGTTCTTCTTTTGTTCTGGTTACAGTATACACAGAAAAAGATTATTATTATTATTTTTGGGACAGAGTCTCGCTCCCTCACCAGGCGCCAGGCTGGAACGCAGTGGCGTGACCTCGGCTCACTGCAGCCTCCGCCTCCTGGGTTCAAGCAATTCTCCTGCCTCGGCCTCCCCAGTACCTGGGATTACAGGTGCGTGCCACCACGCCCAGCTAATTTTTTTGTTTTTTTTTTAGTAGAGAAGGGATGTCACCATGTTGGCCAGGATGGTCTCAATCTCTTGACCTCGTGATCCGCCCGCCTCGGCCTCCCAAAGTGCTGGGATTACAGGCGTAAGTCACCGTGCCCGGCCAAAAGATTTTTATTATTTTAAGATGGAGTTTGGCTCTTATTGTCTAGGCTGGAGTGCAATGGCACGATCTCGGCTCACTGCAACTTCCACCTCCTGGGTTCAAGTGATTCTCCTGTCTCAGCCTCCCGAGTAGCTGGGACTGCAGGTGCCTGCCACCAAGCGCAGTTAATTTTTGTATTTTTAGTAGAAATAAGGTTCACCATGTTGGCCAGACTAATCTCAAACTCCTGACCTCAGGTGATCCACCTGCCTCGGCCTCCCAAAATGCTGGGATTAGAGGTGTGGGCCACCGTGCCCAGCTGTTATTATTTTTTTGAGACAGGGGTCTCACTCTGTCGCCCAGCCTGAAGAGCAGTGGCGTGATCACAGCTCACTGCAACCTCCTCTTCCTAGGCTCAAGGGATCTCCCCACCTCAGCCTCCTGGGCAGCTGGGGCTACAGGTGTGGGCCACCACATCCAGCCACAAAATTTGTTTTGAGTAAAGCTCTAAGGTGAAGGGGAAAGTCCCAGCCCCCTGTTGTGGGACACCTGGGTGGGTCCATCCCAGAAAGCCATAGTGAAGCTCTAGCTTCGTGATGAGAAGTTAACACATCCGCTGAAGCCAGGTTAAAATCGTTCTCCATTTAATCAGTTTTCCTCTATTGCACCCCTGATCCTTGATGCCCTGCCCTGGAGTGAGGAATTCCACCACCTACAGTAGGTGTAAGCCTTTCCCACCTCCCGACACAAACTCTGTCATCTAATTTTCCATGTGCACAATTCAGTCATTTATACTCAGTCTGTTGTGTGTGTAACCTTCACCACTCTCCTGTTTTAGAACATTTCCATCACCCCCATGAGATTGCTCAGCCGTTTACTGAGTGTGCACCCCTGTCCGCCATAACCTGTCATCACCGATTTGTCTGTTCTGGGCATTTCCTGTCGGTGGAGTCACACAACATGAAGTCTTGGTCCCTGCCCTCTCCAGCCCTGTCACTTTGTCTGAGGCTCCTGTGCCACCTGGATATTGTGAATTTTGTCTGGTCAGATTGTTAAGTGGTTCAGTGTTTTCCATTCAGGGGTGGCTAGTCTGAGAAGTGCTTCCCTACTAAAGTGGGCAACTGAGGCAGAACAGCCCCCCAGTCCTGTTCTCCCAGCCATCTTCCTGCTGGACCCATAGTGGCCAAGGCCAAAGTCCAGGGAGGATCAGCACAGACTTGCCACACTCTGACTTTTTCCCCCCAGGAGGGATTGCCACACCCTGACTTTGACCCCTCCCTCTTTATAAGGGCTGCTCTCTGCTCTGCCTGCTTTGTGTTTAAGACATTGGGCCAGCGAGGCACGGTGGCTTATGCCTGTAAATTGAGCAACTTGGGAGGCCGAGGTGGGTGGCTCACCTGAGGTCAGTAGTTCGAGACCAACCATGACCAATGTGGTAAAACTCTGTCTTTAAAAATAATAATAATAATAAAAAGACATTGGGCCAGGTGCTGTGGCTCACACCTGTAATCTGAGCACTTTGGGAGGCTGAGGCGGGTGGATCACCTGAGGTCGGGAGTTTGAGACCAGCTCGACCCACATGATGAAAACCCATCTCTACTAAAAATACAAAACTCAGTTGGGCATGGCGGTGCACGCCTGTAATCCCAACTACTCGGGGGGAGGCTGACAGAAGAATCACTTGTCTTGCAGTAAAACAAAGCCTAAAGCAGAGAAAAAAAGAAAAAAGAAGAATCACTTGAACCCAGGAGGTGGAGGTTGTCGTGAGCTGAGATTGTGCCACTGCCTTCCAGCCTGGGCAACGGAGTAAAACTCTTTAGGAAAACAAGTAAAAAAGACATTGATGAACTCCTTTTTTGTTTTGTTTTGTTTTTGAGACGGAGTTTCAGTCTTGTTGCCCAGGCTAGAGTGCAATGGCGCAATCTCAGCTCACCTCCGCCTCCCAGGTTCAAGCGATTCTCCTGCCTCAAGCTTCTGAGTAGCTGGGACTACAGGCGTGTGCCACCGCGCCCGGCCAATTTTGTGTTTTTAGTAGAGATGGGGTTTCTCCATTTTGGCCAGGCTGTCCGAACTCCTGACCTCAGGTGATCTGCCCACCTCAGCCTCCCAAAGTGCTGGGATTACAGGTGTGAGCCACTGCGCCCAGCCGTAAATAACCATTTTAGAGTGAATAATAAAGTGCCTTCTAGTATAGTCACAGTGCTGTACAACCACCTCCTCTATCTAGTTCTAAAACAGGTTTCTCACTACAAAGTAGAAACTTTTCTCCCCTTGCCCAGTCCCTGGAAACCATTAACCTAAACTTCTATCTACATAAATGTGCTGATTCTGGAATTTTTTCATTATTATCATACTTTAAGTTCTGGGATATATATGCAGAATGTGGAGGTTTGCTACATAGGTATACAGGTGCCATGGTGGTTTGCTGCTCCCATCAACCCGTCATCTACGTTAGGTATTTCCCCTAATGCTCTAGCTCCCCTAGCCCCCACCCCCGATTCTGGATACTTTATGTAAATTGAACCATACAATACGTGATTTTTGTATCTGACTTCTTTCACTTAGCATAGGTTTTCAAGATTCAGCTATGTTGTAGCACATATTAGTACTTCCTTTTTATGGCGGAATGAGACCCCATTATGGCTGGGCGTGGTGGCTCATGATACCTGTAAGACCAGCACTTTTGGAAGCCAAGGCAGGTGGATCGCTTGAGCCCAGGAGTTTCAGACCAGCCTGGGCAACATGACAAAACCTGTCTCTACAAAACATACAAAAATTAGCCAAGCCTGTAGTCCCAGCTACTTGGGTAGGCTCAGGTAAGAAAATCGCTTGAGCCTGGGAGGTGGAGGCTGCAGTGAGCCAAGATGGCACTGCCACACTCTAGTCTGGATGACAGAGACCTTGCCATAAGAGCATATGTGGGCACATACACAGGTGCGTGAGCACACGCACATCTCCATTGTATGGATATACCACATTTCTATATTCATTCATTAATTCATTATAGCTAATGGATGTTTTAGTTGTTTCTACGTTTAGTTTTTTTTTTAAGACGGTTTCACCATGTTGGTCAGGCTGGTCTTGAACTCCCAACCTCAGGTGATCCGCCCGCCTTGGCCTCCAAAGTGCTTGGATTACAGGCGTGAGCCACCATGCCCGGCCTACTTTTAGTTTTTTTTTTTGTGGTGGAGTCTCACAGTGTTCTCCAAGGTGGAGCACAGTGGCAGGGTGTCGGCTCACTGCAACCTCTGCCCTCCCAGGTTCAAGAGATTCTCCTGCCTCAGCCTCCCGAATAGCTGGGATTACAGGCACGTGCCACCACGCCTGGCTAATTTTGTATTTTTAGTAGAGACGGGGTTTCTCCATATTGGTCAGGATGGTCTTGAACTCCTGACCTCAGGTGATCTGCCCACCTCAGCCTCCCAAAGTGCGGGGATTACAGGCATGAGCCATGGCGCCCAGCCCTACTTTTAATTATTATGAATAGTGCTGCTATGAGCATGCCTGCACAAGGATTTGTTTGAACACCTGTTTTCAATTCCTGTGGGTATATACTTTGGAGGTGAATTGCTGGATCATGTTTAACTGTTTGAGGAACTGCCAGACTGTTTCCCATGGTGGCTACAACATTTTGCATTCCCACAGCAAAGTATGAAGTTTCTAATTTCTCCACATCCTCACTCTCACTTGTCATTTTCAGTTATTTTTAAGCCATCCTAGTGGGTGTGAAGCAGTATTTCATTGTGGTTTGGTTTGCATTTCCCTGATGAACACTGATGTGGAGCATTTATTGGCCCTTTGGATATCTTCTTTGAACCTCGCCTCCTTCTCCTTTTTAAATAGTTGTATTGATGTCTAATTTACATGCCATGAAATATATACAGCATTTGTAGGGTGGGATCTCCACATCACCAACCTTAATGTGGGGCACTGACAGCCAGACTGTCTCCTGTCACTTACGGGTTCTCCCGAAGCAGCCATGTTGACACCACACCCTCCATGTACCTCATAACGTAGGTAGATAATCCTGGCCAGTGCAAGGATTTCATTATGGGTTGGGAAATTAGGCTTTTTCAAATTGTAGCATCTAATTATCACTGGGCATTCTTCTGTAAGCAAGCAAGAACTGGGGCCATGTGTTCCCCTGAAGTACAGTTCCCCTTGGGCAGGCAGGATTGATGCCAAGTTCTCAGAGTGAGGGGCTGGCTTAAAATCAGCATCATATGGTGACAGATGGTTTATTTTTCTGGATCTCTGTTTTCTGAGAACACTTAAGGACTCATGGGTAGTGTGGATTCATTGTGCATCAGCCGATGACAGTCATTGTTCTTTCTGATGCTCCAGCTGTTTGATCAGGTTTGGCATCTATGTCCTTTTAACATATTTCCATCATTCTTTGGGCACTTCTTGCTTTGTAACATAACAAAGTGTTTCAGGCTCAGCTGAGACTTTCCCTGTATAGTTCCATCCCTGTACAGCCCCAGGAGTTCTGGTTCCTATTAGCAGGGAAAAGGATGCTACTCTGGGCTCTGAATGTCTCCTGTCTTCTCCCCTCCCTCGTTTCCCTGGAAGCTACAGGATGCTTTGGGAAGGGAGCAGACAATCCAGGACTGGGTTGGATTCCTACAGGTTGTGGACCTCTGGACAGCCCCTTCTACTCTCTGATAATTGTTTTTCTCCTCTGTGAAACGGGGATTGAAGTAACTGAAAATGGCCCAAACGATATATACATCCTAATTCTGGAACCTGAAAGTGTTACTTTATTGTGAAAAAGGGTATTTGTAATTGTGATTTAGGATCTTGAAACGGGGAGATTATCTTGAATTATTTGGTGGGCCCTACATGTAAATTAACATGAGTCATAAGCGAGAGGCAGAGGAGAAAATAACATAGACTACATGGTGCAAACCATAGAAGTTTATTTCTCACAGTTTCGGAAGGGGAAGTCTAAAATCAAGGTGCGGGCAAAGTAGGTTTTATTCTGAGGACTGTCCTCTTGCTAGGTTGGGGGAAGCTGGGATGGAGCTCTTTGGCATTTTTTCTTTTCTTTTTCTTTCTTTCTTTTTTTAAATCTGGATGGGTACCATTGAAGAGACAGAGTTTTGCTCTTGTCGCCCAGGCTGGAGTGCAGTGTGATCTTGGCTCACTGCAACTTCCACCTCCCGGGTTCAAGTGATTCTCATGCCTCAGCCTCCCGAGCCGTTGGTATTACAGGTGCCCGCCACCACGCCTGGCTCATTTTTATATTTTTAGTAGAGACAGGGTTTCACCATGTTGGCCAGGCTGGTCTTGAACTCCTGACCTCGGGCAGTCAGTCCAACCGCCTCGGCCTCCTAAAGACATTTTTTCTTATGGGGCGTTAATCCCATTATGGGGGCCCCACCATCAGGACATCATCTAACCCTAATTATCTCCCAAAGGCCCCATTTCCAAATGTCATCATAATGGGGGGTAGGGCTCCAACACATGAATTTTAGGGGACACAATGCGGAACACAGGCAATATGAAGTGAGGACAGGGATATTTGAAGATGTTAGCCTTCAAAACTGGAGTTATGCAGTGACAAGCCCAAAAATCTGGGAGCCACCGAAACGAAGAAGCAAGGAAGGGTCCTCTCCTGGCCTTCAGGACATTGAGGGAATACATTTTTGCTTTAAGTCACCATGTTTGTGGTAATATGTACAAAATCCACAGGAAACGAACAGAGGAATCATAGTGATTCCAAACAGCAATTGAGAAGATCTAGTTGGACACTCATCTTTTGTTCTCCCTCCTGCTTCCACCCATTCCCCAGCTGGAACCCTTGAAATGGGAATCAGATCATGCCACGTTCTGCTAAAACCTTCTGTTAGCTCCTCATTAGAGTTAAAAAAACACCCAGCCAAGAGCCACATACGGTATTGCCCACTGTAGCAGCTGTGTTAATAACAGCCCAGGCAGGAGGGAAAATGCAGTCAAGAGAACATGTAAGCAAACTGAGGGATATTCATATAACGAGACTCTGCACAACAAGGGGAGGGGAGGAACTAAGGTCAAACATGGCTGCACAACTGTGCACTGAGAAGCCAGACAGAGAAGTAAAACCCCATGGTTTTTTTTTAACTTAATTTTTATTTTTATTATTTTTAAAGACGGGGTTTCACCATATTGATCAGGCTGGTCTGAACTCCTGACGTCAGGTGATCTGCCTGCCTCAGCCTCCCAAAGTGCTGGGATTACAGGCGTGAGCCACGGCGCCCGGCAATTCCATGTGTTTCATGGATAGGCAAAGCTTGTCTGTGAAGTTAGGATGGCAGCCACAAGGGACATGCGCTTCTGGGAGCTAGAGATGTTCTGTTCTTTGCTATCACAGTGGGTTACCCAAGGTGCTCCCTGCATTTATCTGCACATATCATAAGCCTCCACCAAAAAGTTAAAAAGTTCATAGAGATAGAAAGTAGATGAGTGGCTGTCAGGGGCTGCTTGGAGGAGAACTGTGGAGTGAGTGCTAATGGTTACTGAGGATTCCTTTTGGAGTAATGAAAATAACTTGGAAATAGATAGAGGCGGTGGTTGCCCAACATTGTGAATGTATGAAATGCCACTGAATGTACAGTTTAAACTGGCTAAAATGATAAATTTGATATTGTGTGAATTTTTTTTTTTTTTTTTTTGAGATGGAGTCTTGCTCTGTCCCCAGGCTGGAGTGCAGTGACGCAGTCCCGGCTCACTGCAACCTCCGCCTCCTGGGTTCAAACGATTCTTCCGCCTCAGCCTCCCGAGTAGCTGGGACCACAGGTGTGGGCCACCATGCCTGGCTAATTTTTGTCTTTTTAGTAGAGATGGGGTTTCACCATGTTGGCCAGGATGGTGTCGATCTCTTGACCTTGTGATCCGCCCACCTCGGCCTCCTAAAGTGCTGGGATTACAGGCGTGAGCCACCGCGCCCGGCCGTGAATTTTATTTTATTGTATTGTTTTTGTTTTTTTGAGAGTCTCTCTCTGTCTCCCGGCTGGAGTGCAGTGACACAATCTCAGCTCACTACAAGCTCCGACTTCTTCATTCAAGGGATTCTCCTGCCTCAGCCTTCCAAGTAGCTGGGATTACAGGCACACACCACCACACCTAACTAATTTCTGTATTTTTAGTAGAGACAGCATTTCACCGTGTTGGCCAGGATGGTCTCGATCTCCTTATCTCATGATTTGCCCACTTCGGCCTCCCGAAGTGCTAGTATTACAGGCATGAGCCACCGCTCCTGGCCTATTTTATTTTTTTACATTTTAAAAACTATACTTTAATACTGGAGACAGGGCCAGGCACAGTGGCTCACGCCCATAATCCTAGCACTTTGGGAGGCTGAGGTAGGTGGATCACCTGGTCAGGAGTTTGAGACCAGCTTGGAGAACATAGTGAAACCCCACCTCTACTAAAGATACAAAAAATTAGCTGGGCATGGTGGTGGATGTCGTTAATCCCAGCTGCTTGGGGAGGCTGAGGCAGGAGAATCTCTTGAAACTGGGAGGTGGAGGTTGCAGTGAGCTGAGATTGCACCATTGCACCCCAGCCTGGGCAACAAGAGTGAAACTCTGTCTTAAAAAAAAAAAAAAGGCCAGGCGCAGTAGCTCATGCCTGTAATCCCACCGTAATCCCGGCACTTTGGGAGATCGAGGCAGGCAGATCACCTGAGGTCAGGAGTTCAAGACTAGTTTGGCCAACATGGTAAATCCTATCTCTACTAAAAATACAAAAATTAGCCGGATGTGGTGGTGGGCGCCTGTAATCCCAGCTACTCAGGAGGCTGAGTCAGGAGAATCCGTTGAAACTGGGAGGTGGAGGTTGCAGTGAACCGAGATTGTGCCACACTGCACTCCAGCCTGGGTGACAGGGGTGAGACTCCATCTCAAAAAAAAGAAAAAAAAAGAAAAAAGAAAAATTTGAGTGATGTAGCCACAAGGTGTCCTCAGAAGGTGGCTTTGGGGGTGACATCTGAGGGTAGGAAGGAGAACATGCACAGGTGTGGGGTTTGGGAAGAAAGAGAGGGTGAGGGTGGCTGTCTTCAAGTAGGTGCACAACTGGGCAGTAGGCAGTCCTCAGCTGGCCCGGGTGTAGTCTGAGTGACCACTGCACATGACTCACCTGTCTTACGCCCTGTGTGCAAAGCCAGAATATAGACAGTTCTCAACGGTCCAGGAAGGGGGAGATGCTGTAAGGGTTGGCAAGGAGCATGGAGGACAGAAGTATACGGTGACACTGACTGCTCTGCCAGCTCAACAGGGGCATAGCCAAGGTGCAAGGGTGGCCTGCCATCTACTTACGGGCCTCTGAGTGACAACCCTAGGCTTACTCTCCCATATGCTCACCCTGGCTTGGCCAATCCTAGGAAGCCCCACTCTGCTGTCCCTGAGTCTGCCTGAGCCTGGTTTCCAGTTGATCTCCCTTCCCCAACTGCTGTCCTGGCACTTCCTGAAGCCTCAGATTCTCCATCTGGACAATGGGACGCCGTAGTGATGTGGCACCTGGTGGAGAGGGGACACTCCAAGGCCTGCTGCTGGCGTTGGGTAACACCTGCTGCTATGTGACTGCCTCATACTGGGGATGAAGGTCCTGGGCCCAGGAGGAGGAAAAGGGGTACTCTTACAATACCTCTTTGTTGTGCAGAGAGAAGAGCATGGACCTCGATGGGCCAGTGAAACCCCAAGGCGTGTTGCCAGGGTCTGGGGGAGGGCCTGTTATGAGGGGCAGCTGATCACAGGGCGGCAGGAGATCCAACTTACTCCAGATCCAGCTAGCTGTACGGTGACCTCTCTGAGCACCTCCCACCACTCCTCACTGTTACCTCCCTATTGCCTCAGGGTCCTTGCACTTGTTTCTGCTCAGCTGCCTTCCCGAAAGCGTTTGGGGCAGCCCCTAGGAGAGCCGTTTCTACATTCTGTACCATATTATTATTTTTATTTTTTTGAGACAGAGTCTAGCTCTGTCGGCAGCCTGCAGTTCAGTGGCGCGATCTCTGCTGACTGCAACCTCCGCCTCCCGGGTTCAAGCAATTCTCCTGCCTCAGCCTCCCGAGTAGCCGGGACTACAGACTCTCGCCACCAGGCCCAGCTAATTTTTATACTTTAGTAGAGATGGGGTTTCACTATGTTGGCCAGGATGGTCTCGATCTCTTTTTTTTTAATTTTTATTTTATTTTTTATTTTTTTTTTAATAGACGGGGTTTCACCATGTTGGTCAGGCTGGTCTGGAACTCCCAACCTCAGGTGATCCGCCCGCCTTGGCCTCCAAAGTGCTTGGATTACAGGCGTGAGCCACCACGCCCTGCGGTCTCGATCTCTTGACCTCCTGATCTGCCTGCCTCGGCCTCCTGAAGTGCTGGCATTACTGGCGTGAGCCGCCATGCCCAGCTATTTTATTTTTATCTTCTGGCCCTGGTACTCTTGTCTGCCCTAGAGGCCAGGGCAGGTGTGGGTTACTCTCCAGTGATTTGGGGGACCAGTAAAGGATAGGGCTGCGGAAAGTGCTCACCAAATATTCTTTTTTTTTTTTTTTGAGAGTGAGTTTTGCTCTTTTTGCCCAGGCTGGAGTGCAGTCGTGCCATCTCCGTTCACTGCAACCTCTGAATCCCGGGTTCAAGCGATTCTCCTGCCTCAGCCTCCCGAGAAGTTGGGATTACAGGCACATGCAACCAGGCCCCACTAATTTTCATATTTTTAGTAGAGACTGGGTTTCATCATATCGGTCAGGCTGGTCTCGAACTCCTGACCTCAGGAGATCCGCCTGCCTCGGCCTTCCAAAGTGCCGGAATTACAAGCGTGAGCCTCCGTGCCCAGCCACCCATTATTCCTAAATGACGCCCACACTTTGCCCTGTGCATGCCAGCTTCAACTTTTTTTTTTTTTTTTTTTTAAAGAGACAGGGTCTCTGCTGCCCCAAGCAGGAGTGCAGAGGCGTGGTCTTAGCTGACCGCAGTCAACTCCTGGGCTTCGATCTTCCCGCGTCAGCCTCTGCCACCAACTTTCCCTTTTATCAGAGGAAGGAACCAGGGTCGGGGCTAGGGCCTAGTCAGGGTGGTGGGCTGGAGGGGGCGGGCCGGCTCGCGAGGCGCGGCGCCAGAAGGGGCAGGCTGGGCGCGGAGGCGGTGACTATGCCGCGGAGGGGGCGGGCCCGGATTTGGGGGGCAGCGCGCCAGGGCTGGAACAAAGGCCGGGGCGGGGACAAAGCCCCGCGGCCCCCAGTCCCCTCAGGAACAAAGGCCACACCCGGCCCAGCGGCCGACGTGCCCGTGCAGCCGCCACGTGCGGGCACCTGGGAGCGGGGCCTCGGGAGGCTGTGACCCGTTATCCTCACGCCGCGCCCGGCTCGCCACCTGCACCTGTGTGCAGCTCGGGAGTGGCGAGTGGGTTTCACGGTTGTTCGCGCCAGTCCTCGAGGCCTCCAGACTTCCTCCGGACGCTGCCACCTACCCCCCAGCCCGCCATTGTCACTGGCCCGGAGACCTCCGGACACCAGGGACCCTGCACTGGGGGCTGAAGCACACTCCCCCGCCCCCCGGGAGCAGACTCAAGGTTTTCAACGCGCTGATAGTCCCTAGGCGGGTTCGCCTCTACCTACAGACCCTGCTTCTCCCCGTAGACAGGATCCCTCCCCTCCAGATCCTGCGTCGCTCAGACGGTTCTCCCATAAACCTGCTTCCCTGCTCTCACGGGATTCTCCCCACACAGACCTGCTTCCTTCCCTGCTTGGGACGCCCCACTGTTGAGGTTGTTTTCCCACCTGGGAAAGGGTCAAAGTCAGGGTAACTGCCGACTAAAACATGCGGAGGGGACGCCTGGGGGGCTGGGTGGGATTTCACACTCATTGCTCTGTAGCCTCTTATGATTTACGTTTTTTTTGGGGGGGGGGGGACCGGGCGTAGTGGCTCACACCTGTAATTTCAGCACTTTAGGAGGCCGAAGCGAGTGGATCACCTGAGGTCGGAAGTTCGACAGCAGCCTGGCCAACATGGTGAAACCTCGTCTCTACTAAAAATGCAAAAATTAGCCGGGCGTGGTAGTGAGCGCCTGTAATCCCAGCTATTCGGAAGGCTGAGGCAGGAGAATTGCTTGAATCCGGGAGGCGGAGGTTGCAGTGAGCCGAGATCGCGCCGCTGCACTCCAGCCTAGGCGACAGAGCAAAACAGAAACCTTTTTCTCGATGTGTTGTCTAGGCTGGCGTGCAGTGGCACAGTCCCTGCTCACCGCGCCTCGGCCTCCCGGGCTAAATGGAGCCTCCCGACTCGCCTCCCAAAGTGGTGGGATTACAGGGATGAGCCATGGCGCCCGGCCGTGATCTACATTTGATTTGCAAGTTTCTGTGTTTCTCAAGTTTAACCGTAACGTGGCTAAATTCCAGCAGTCAGCCTTTGCGCTTCCACAGGAGCGGCCCCCTCCGAGCAGGATGGAGACTCCGCCCCTCCGCCCTGGGCACAGCCCTTCCCTCGCTCCTGGCCCCGCCCACTTCCCCATCGGCCCTGCCCCCTAGCCCGAATTCTAAGTGACGCCGAGGCGGAAGACTACGCGGGGCGAAGAGACGCTGGTTGAGGGGGTGGTTCGGCCCGCCCATGCGCTTCGGCGCACGACGGCCCGCCTCGGCGTGGTCTGGAGGTGGGGCTGAGAGGGGAATCACACTCTACAAAGGTGCGCACGCCCCGCTGGCGGATTAAATTGCGGCAGTGACGTCACATATGCCCCGCCCCGCCTCCATCAGAGCCCGGCCGAGGTGGGGTTGGTGGTGGTGGAGGGACCCGGAGTGGGCGCGTGCGTACTGCGTGCCTTTCCCCGCACCGACCGTCCTGGGCCCCGCCCCCGGGCGTGCGGCGCCCCATGCGCGTGCGCGGCGTCGTCGGCGCCAGTTATTTCTGTCCCGCCCCTCGGTCGCGGCTCTTTCTGCGAGCAGCGCGCGGGCGAGCGGGTGTGCTTGTGGCGCGTGGTGAGGGTTTCGGCGGCGGCTGGGGAAGAAGCGCGGGCGGCGCCTTCGGAAGGCGAGCAAGCAGCAGCTGGCCGTGTTGCAGCAGCGTCCCGCGCGCGGTGGGCAGCAGCCCAGGAGGCGCGTGGCGGCGATCGGCCTCGCGGCGGCGGCGGCGGCAGCGGCCCAGCAGTTGGCGGCGAGCGCGTCTGCGCCTGCGCGGCGGGCCCCGCGCCCCTCCTCCCCCCCCGGGCGCCCCCGGCGGCGTGTGAATGGCGGCCTCGGCGGCGGCAGCCTCGGCAGCAGCGGCCTCGGCCGCCTCTGGCAGCCCGGGCCCGGGCGAGGGCTCCGCTGGCGGCGAAAAGCGCACCACCGCCTCTTCGGCCGCAGCCTCGGCGTCGGCCTCGGCCGCGGCGTCGTCGCCCGCGGGGGGCGGCGCCGAGGCGCTGGAGCTGTTGGAGCATTGCGGCGTGTGCAGAGAGCGCCTGCGACCCGAGAGGGAGCCCCGCCTGCTGCCTTGTTTGCACTCGGCCTGTAGTGCCTGCCTAGGCTCCGCGGCGCCCGCCTCCGCCAACAGTTCGGGGGACGGCGGGGCGGCGGGAGACGGCGCAGGTAAGTACGAAGTGGTCAGGGCTCCGACCACCCCTCCCCCACTCTCAGCCTTTGATTCCCACTGGGTGCAGAGATGAGGATGCCGCCTGGGCAAGAGGATGGGGGCTCAGACAGGGCACGGGGAGTACTTTCTGGGTTCTGCATAGGAACGTGGGTCTGGGCTGGCCGCTGAGATGGGACATTTGACTTAAGTTGGAGAAGAAAAGGCTCGGGGAAGGGAGGGGCTGGCTCGCTGCAGGATAATGGTCGGGGCCCTCAGCGGGGGGTTGTGGCGGGCCATAGCCTGGGTGGGAACTTGTAACAGTCTCCCACATCCCTGCCTCACAAAGTGGTGGACTGTCCCGTGTGCAAGCAACAATGCTTCTCCAAAGACATCGTGGAGAATTATTTCATGCGTGATAGTGGCAGCAAGACTGCCACCGACGCCCAGGATGCGAACCAGGTGCGTCCTACCTCGGCATCCGCAAGGAGGTTTGTGCTTACTGGGAGGGGCATGTGGCCAGGAGGAGCTTGGCACCAGCTCCAGGCTCTGGGTGGGCTGCCTAGGCTGGGTCCAGGGACCAATCTTGATCTCGGGTTGTATTTTCTGGAATGTGGATGTGGACCTATCAGGTTGTCTTTCCTTCTCTGATCTTGTCTTTGTCTGGCAGTGCTGCACTAGCTGTGAGGATAATGCCCCAGCGACCAGCTACTGTGTGGAGTGCTCGGAGCCTCTGTGTGAGACCTGTGTAGAGGCACATCAGCGGGTGAAGTACACCAAGGACCACACTGTGCGCTCTACTGGTGCGTGAGGCTGAGGGCTGTTGGAATTGCTCTCCGGTGTGCTCTCAGCAGCTTTCATAATGTTGGTTGCATCTGGTGGATGGGTTCTAGAATTCTCTAGGGGTTGCCACCTGAAGGGCCTGAGGGCAGAACTCCAAAAGCAGGAAAACTCAGGTTGTGGTGTGCAGTCTTTGGGGTGTAGGTGGGAGGGAGCAGGAACGGGAGACAGGAGAGACCTTACTGTGCTGCAGGGGGATACAAAGGGTTGAAGAATGCCTGTCAGGGACTTCTCAGTCCTGGTGATGAAGGGCCTAGCATGTGCAAACTGGGAAAGGCATGGTGTGAAGGGCATACTAGTGGTTCCCTGGCACACATCTGGTATAAGATACCACTAGGGTAAGTGAGGTTTTGTGGGTCCGTGGACTATAAGTGATGATGATTTCTGGAAGTGTTTTAGGTTTGACTTGGCAGCGACTTACCCAGAGTTTGGTTTGGCATTTCTAGCTTTTCCTAGACATACGCTAGCTTTGGTTTGGAAAGGAACTTGAGAGTCTTTTGAGTCTAGCCCAGTTTTTGGCCAAGATTCCTTCCATGAGTGGCCTTTTGCTGTGATTCTTCCCATCCCAGAGGATAGCATTGGTGAAAAATGGTGGGAAGATGGTGGCTGTGGGGCCTGGGGAGCCAGGAGGGATAGGCAGGGAACATTCCAGATGTTCCAGGCAAGGGTCAGGGTGCAGGAGTGGGTGGCATTGGGGAAGTCACTTTCCCCAGTGAGCTCTGATGCTGCATATTTTGGATTTGGTTGGTATGTTGGGGACCAGTACGCTTGATCAGTTTTCTAACGGGGAAACAGCTTTTGGAGGTTACTAATGTGTTGGTCTTTGAGTGGGATTATTCTGAGCACCAAGATCCTGCTTGAGAGGGGTGTGACCACCATTCAGAGGGTCCTGGTTTGACATTTCATTTCCCAGTATGAGAGGCTCTGCAAGTCATTCTCTGGGCCCTTGGATTGTAAGAGACCCTGGTGTGGCCGGGCGTGGTGGCTCACCCCTGTAATCCCAGCACTTTGGGAGGCCAAGGCAGGTGGATCACGCGGTCAAGAGACGGAGACCATCCTGGCCAACATGGTGAAACCCCGTCTCTATTAAAAAATGCAAAAATTAGTTGGGCGTGGTAGCACACATGCCTGTAGTCCCAGCTACTCGGGAGGCTGAGGAAGGAGAATCGCTTGAACCCAGGAGGCGGAGATTGCAGTGAGCCGAGATGGTGCCAATGCACTACAGCCTGGCGACAGAGCAGGACTCTGTCTCCAAAAAAAAAAAAAGACCCTGGTGTTCTCTTGTCAGGGAAGAGGGAGGAGGTTAACTATGAAAAGAGAAGAAAAGAAGTCCAGGGTGGTTTATAGGCAGAATTCTGAGTATGTCTACTTGGGAGAAGTTTTCAGTAAAGGGAACTGTGAGGAAGGTGGGGGCAGTCCTCTTTTTCCAGAGATTGTTACCCTTACCCTTACATTGTCTCACCTTCAGAAGGTAGAAGAAAAGGATGTATTTCTCAGCTATGTTGGGGCAGAGAATTCTGGGAGCAAGGAGTTGGGCTTGCAGGCCTGTGTTCTTCCCTTGCCACACCCTCTACATCTTCCCAGTAGATGGCCCAGTGTCACAGAACAGGCAGGAAATGAGTCCCAAGCTCAGTGTGCTTGCTGAGTTGGGGGTGGTGAAGGGGCAAGGTCCAGCCTTACGGTTCTCACTCCCCAGGGCCAGCCAAGTCTCGGGATGGTGAACGTACCGTCTATTGCAACGTACACAAGCATGAACCCCTTGTGCTGTTTTGTGAGAGCTGTGATACTCTAACCTGCCGAGACTGCCAGCTCAATGCCCACAAGGACCACCAGTGAGTCCCAAGGCATAGAGGGTGGATGGGTGCCACCCATTCCCTACCTCAGTGTTCAGGAACACATCTGTCTGCTCTCAGGTACCAGTTCTTAGAGGATGCAGTGAGGAACCAGCGTAAGCTCCTGGCCTCACTGGTGAAGCGCCTTGGGGACAAACATGCAACATTGCAGAAGAGCACCAAGGAGGTTCGCAGCTCGTAAGTGTGGGTTCTGGGGCTGTGGGGATGGCCCAGGGCAGCAAGACCTTTCCTCGCCTGACTTCCTGTGTTCCCTAGGATCCGCCAGGTGTCTGATGTACAGAAGCGTGTGCAAGTGGATGTCAAGATGGCCATCCTGCAGATCATGAAGGAGCTGAATAAGCGGGGCCGTGTGCTGGTCAATGATGCCCAGGTGAGCCTTGTGCCAGTGAGAGGGTCCCTGAGCCCCCTCTGCTGCTGCATCGTGCTGTCCAGGGTGAGGAGCCCTCCTGGTGTTCTCTGCTTACCTCATACAACTTTCCATCTGCAGAAAGTGACTGAGGGGCAGCAGGAGCGCCTGGAGCGGCAGCACTGGACCATGACCAAGATCCAGAAGCACCAGGAGCACATCTTGCGCTTTGCTTCGTGGGCTCTGGAGAGTGACAACAGCACAGCTCTTCTGCTGTCTAAGAAGCTGGTGTGTACTGGTGGCTCCTGGCCGCTGGGTTCCAGTCAGGCGGCTCCCAGTACCTCACATCCCTGTTGTTGGTGTGCTCATTCTTTCCTGCCTTTCACTCCCAACCAGATCTACTTCCAGCTGCACCGGGCCCTCAAGATGATTGTGGATCCTGTGGAGCCCCACGGCGAGATGAAGTTTCAGTGGGACCTCAATGCCTGGACCAAGAGTGCCGAGGCCTTCGGTGGGCCCCAGCTCTACCTTGCTCTACCTTGTTAATGCCTCACGTGCAGCACCTCCTTACGTTTCTCTCTTTGTGCAGGCAAGATTGTGGCAGAGCGTCCTGGCACTAACTCGACAGGCCCTGCACCCATGGCTCCTCCGAGAGCCCCCGGGCCGCTGAGCAAGCCGGGCTCAGGCAGCAGCCAGGTGAACAGGAGAGAGGACCCAGGGAGGGGTGGGCAGGGGGTGGGTCCAGTAGGGTGGGAGGGTTCCTGTCCCACTGAGGCAGAGGGCTCTGCTTTCTTCACAGCCTATGGAGGTGCAGGAAGGCTATGGCTTTGGGTCAGGTGAGTGGGTCTGCCTGGTGGTTGGGGAAGGGCCTCAGTGCTGCTTCTACCCCAACCTGCCAGTCGTTGTCCATTTTTCTAAGCAGATGACCCCTACTCAAGTGCAGAGCCCCATGTATCAGGTGTGAAACGGTGAGCATGGCAGATGCCCTGGGGTGGAGAATGGATGGGTGGAGGTGGATGGAGGGTGGGGGTGGGCTTATGCCAGGTTTCTGTACCTACAGGTCCCGCTCAGGGGAGGGTGAGGTGAGCGGCCTTATGCGCAAGGTGCCACGAGTGAGCCTTGAACGCCTGGACCTGGACCTGACTGCTGACAGCCAGCCACCCGTCTTCAAGGTCTTCCCAGGCAGCACCACTGAGGACTACAACCTTATTGTTATTGAACGTGGTGCTGCTGCTGCAGCTGCCGGCCAGCCAGGGACCGTGCCTGCAGGAACACCTGGTGCTCCACCCTTGGCTGGCATGGCCATTGTCAAGGTATGCCTGTCCCAAAGAACTATACCTGTGGAATGAAGCCTGTAGTCCAGGTCTGGACGCTACTGAACACCCCTTATCACCACCTTGCAGGAGGAGGAGACGGAGGCTGCCATCGGAGCCCCTCCTGCCGCCACTGAGGGCCCTGAGACCAAACCTGTGCTTATGGCTCTCGCGGAGGGTCCTGGTACTGAGGGTCCTCGCCTGGCCTCACCCAGTGGCAGCACCAGCTCAGGGCTGGAGGTGGTGGCTCCTGAAGGTACCTCAGCTCCAGGTGGTGGTCCGGGAGCCTTGGATGACAGTGCCACCATTTGCCGTGTCTGTCAGAAGGCAGGTGATCTGGTCATGTGCAACCAGTGTGAGTTCTGTTTCCACCTGGACTGCCACCTGCCTGCCCTGCAGGATGTTCCAGGGTGAGTGTGAGGCTGGCGGGGCTCTGGCCTGGTGTGGGCTCTCTGGACAGGATCATGTGCAGACCCTTATTCTCTTAACCCTAGGGAGGAGTGGAGCTGCTCACTCTGCCATGTGCTCCCTGACCTGAAGGAGGAGGATGGCAGCCTCAGCCTGGACGGTGCAGACAGCACTGGCGTGGTGGCCAAGCTCTCGCCAGTCAACCAGCGGGTGAGGGCTGGGGTTACTTAGGTGGGGTTGCCCGGAATGGCCTTATAGGTGCAGGCAGAGCTGTGACATCCCTTACACTGTCTGTAGAAATGTGAGCGTGTGCTGCTGGCCCTGTTCTGTCATGAGCCCTGCCGTCCCCTGCATCAGCTGGCCACCGACTCCACCTTCTCCCTGGTGAGTCCTAGAACTGGAGAGGGGAAGTGGGTGGTGCCTGGCAGGTGTCACCCTCAACCTGTGCATGTATGTGTGATCTCTGCCTGCAGGACCAGCCTGGTGGCACCCTGGATCTGACCCTGATCCGTGCCCGCCTCCAGGAGAAGTTGTCACCTCCCTATAGCTCCCCACAGGAGTTTGCCCAGGATGTGGGCCGCATGTTCAAGCAATTCAACAAGTTAACTGAGGTGAGCCAGTGGAGTGGAGGGGCCGTGGGCAGGGGGAGATGTGAAGGAAAGAACTAGGACCCATTTATCTGCGACATTCCTGCTTGGCCTAGGACAAGGCAGACGTGCAGTCCATCATCGGCCTGCAGCGCTTCTTCGAGACGCGCATGAACGAGGCCTTCGGTGACACCAAGTTCTCTGCTGTGCTGGTGGAGCCCCCGCCGATGAGCCTGCCAGGTGCTGGCCTGAGTTCCCAGGAGCTGTCTGGTGGCCCTGGTGATGGCCCCTGAGGCTGGAGCCCCCATTGCCAGCCCAGCTTGGCTCTTCTCTGCCCTGTCATCCCATCCCCACTTCCTTGGTGGCCTGACTCCCACTCCTTGGTGGCCCCATCCCCCAGTTCCTCACGATATGGTTTTTACTTCTGTGGATTTAATAAAAACTTCACCAGTTCCTCAGGCCTTGGCTGGTTGGGGGGCTGTGGTCCTGGGGCCTGGTTGATTGACTGTATCTACTAATCAGCTTTATCAAGCACTGGTGGCCCTGGTGGGGGTGGTCTTGTCCCCAGCCTACCTCAACCCCCATCTGTATGGATGCCTAGGGAGTGGGGGAAGAGGATGCGTCCTGGCGCTTTGTGGCTGTGGGGAGGCTCACACAGAGCAAAGGTGGTACACACTAGAGGCTTGTTGGGTACCCTGTGGGATACGGGGTAGGTGTGGGCTGGCCTGCAGCCCTGTGTGGACTTAGCCCCAGGTGTAGCACAGCTGCTCATCCTTGGATGGCACCACAGTGAACTGACACCTTCCAGATGTGCTCTTGTTCCTGACCCCCTTTGCTGAGGCCACTTAACATCGTTCGTCCCTGATTTAGCTAGAGTTGAGCCCTGTGAATCCCAAGGCTGCCCCCTTGCCTCTGTTGGTTGGTTTGGACTGTCCTTACATCACTGGACCAAAACAGTTTTGGGGGCTACGTCCTGGAAGATGGGAGGTGACTCTTGAGGTCCTCTTAGGGTGTTCGGGGTGTCCACTATCTTGGGAGAGGTGACAGCAGGATCCACAGCTCACCTTAAGCTCTGAACCCCTGAAAATCCCAGGTGGACTTTGCTTGTCCACCCCTGCCCCAAGCCCCAAAACCCAACCCCTTAGCCTTGTGTCAAGTGTCCCAGGGACCCCAGCCAAAAGTCACACGGGCTTAGAGACTAGTGTCCAATCCCCTTTATTACAGAGGCGTTATGGTACAAGGTCCTGGGCATCCACGGGTCATCTTGGGAGTGGCAGGGGGAATTCAGTCTCTCCTCAGGTTCTTAAGCCGCTCCTCCAGGTCTGCATCAGCGTCAGCTAGGGCTGAAGCTGCGGCCTCCGCTTTTTTCCCTCCAGCAGCCACACTGAGGGAGCCCCCAGTTGAGGGAAGGTCTGCAGAGAAAGTGGGGGTTAGAGCAGGGGGATTCAGGCTGCGTGGGAAACGCAGTGGAGGGAGGGCTTAGGGCTGTGGCTGGGCACTGGGGGGGGAAATGGGGCCCAGGATTGGGGGCACTCACTTGACAGCTCGTCTGTCAGGCTAAGTCCCAGCTCGTCCAGGACCTGGGACACAACAGCATCACTAGGGAAGAGATGGAACTCAATGAGGGCTAAGCGACATCACCCTCCCAGCTTGCCCCAGGCAAACATCTGTACCCTCCCACTTCCTCCGTACCTCTCCTCTTCGTCTTCCTCATCACCCATGGCATCATCAATGGCATCATTCATCATCTCCTCCTTCATATCCATGATCTCTGCCTGCCGCTCAAACTCCATCATGATCTTCTGGATCTGGGGCAATTTCAGCTGCAAGTGGGAGGAGTGTGAGTGTGGTCCCTGTGGGTCAGTGGCAGTGGGAAGGGGGGCTGGGGAAGCGCACCTGTCTGTTCATGGTGCCCATGGCCTTGGTGACGCCCTTCATGGCCTGTGCCATTGAGTTGTTGGACTTGAGTGTCTGGATCTTGAGGGACACAGCCTGGATGTTGGCCCGCATCAACACAAACTTACGCACGTAGCGCCGGGTGCGCACCAAGTCTTTTGCCATGATGCGAACGGCATCCTGCAGAGCAGATGGGTGATCAAGGACACAGGAATGGGATCATCCTACACGTGACACCCCATTAGTTGGTGGTTGCCCCCCCATTTGCAATTCCACCATTCTCGTTGAAGTCTCCAGACTGTGGCTAACCCAGTGGTTACTGGTCCCTCCCTCTTGACCTAACCCTCTGCCTCTTGGGCCACCAACTCCCTGGGCTCCTTTGTAAGGTCGTCCTCACTTCTCTTGATCTGTAAAATGGTAAGAGAGAGGCCCCAGGCTCACTCCTTAGGGGTCCTTTTGCCTCCATGTTTTCAGTCATTCTTTTATAACAGCCGTTCCTCCATTTTTATTCCCAGCCTAGACAAAGAACTGCTGCTCCCTCCACCTAATACAAACCCGTACCTCAAACTATCCAGAATCACATACAAACCAATCTGAGGCTCAGCTTTTGATTTCCTCCAAACATACTGCTTGCCCATCCCAAGAAATGGGATTTTCTCTGCCTGTTCAGGCCAAACTCCTCCCACCCATCAAAGGCCCTGTTCCGTCTTCATGCTCTCCCTACTGGTTCTGACCGTCTCTTACCAGCCTCTTGGCCATAGCTTATCCTCCTCCTTTTTTTTTTTTTTTTGAGATGGAGTCCTGCTCTGTCGCCTAGGCTGGAGTGCAGTGGCACAATGTTGGCTCACTGCGACCTCCGCCTCCCGGGTTCAAGCGATTCTCCTGCCTCAGCCTCTCCAGTAGCTGGGACTACAGGCATGCACGAACGCCTGGCTAATTTTTTGGTAGAGCAGGGTTTTGCCATGTTGGCAAGGCTGGTCTCGAACTCCTGACCTCAGGTGATCCACCCACTTCAGCCTCCCAAAATGCTGGGATTACGTGCATAAGCCACTGCGCCCAGCTAGATGATTGTTATAGTTAATTTTTTTTTTTAAATTGAGACACAGTCTTGCTCTGTCGCCCAGGCTGGAGTGCGGTGGCGCCATCTTGACTCACTGTAACCTCCGCCTCCCGGGTTCAAGCAATTATCCTGCCTCAGCCTTTCGAGTAGCTGGGATTACAGGCATGAGCCACCGCGCCCGGCTGATTTTTGTATTTTCAGTAGAGATGGGTTTCACCATGTTGGCCAGGCTGTTCTTGAACTCCTGACGTCAGGTGATCAGCCCACTTCAGCCTCCCAAAGTGCTGGGATTACAGGTGTGAGCCACCTCACCCACAACCTTAATCCCTAACCTTTCAACGCGGCTCCCACTGTGGCCCACAATTCTGAACTGTCTGGCCGATGCCCAACTCCTGAAGCTCGCCTGTCAGCTCCCATTTTGCCGAGGCAATCTTTTTACGTTAGCCGTCTGTCTGCTTGACACATTCCCTTCCCAGATCTGGAGGCTCACTCTCTTCACTCAAGCCTTGGTTCTCAAACCAATCCCCTGTAGGCAGCCTTCCAGACCTCCAAACTTTCACTGCACTCGTCTTGCTGAAAGCAATTACGTTTGGTGTCTGGTCTGTTCACGGCTGTTAACAGCCGTGCCTGACTGACAGCAACTTGCCCCTGACCACCCACACTCACCATCTGGCCTTGCTTGGCCATCTTCTTAATGTCTGCAATGATTTTCTTCTCCTGGGTCTCTAACTTCTGTCGCTCGCGGTCCAGCTCCCGCATGGCACGGTTCAGGGCCCTCTGGTTCTGCCGGAGTAACTCCTCTGGCGTCTTCCGCCGTCCGAACAACAGGTCCATCGTGGTAGGAGCCCACTGGCAGGCCTGAGACAGACGTGAGGCCCAGCTGTAGGGCAAGGGGTCCGGAAGGAGGACAAGAAGCAGAAGAGGGTCACGGGAACTTTGCCCAACGGGAAGGGGCTAATGGAGACTGGAAGCACGAATAAGGGGCCAAAAGGGAACAGTTAGGAACACTGGGACTGTCCCGGGGACACACAAAGGGGCACAGGTAGAGCTGAAAATTATCCATCATGTGCTGACCCAAGACCGTCCTTCATCGCCATGCTCCCACAGAGGTTAAGGCTTGCACGTTCGCTTCCCTCTCTAGCCCCATGGGTGAGGCCCTGAGTCCTTGATAGACTGAGAGCGGAGAGCGACGCCGGTCGGCGCACTGGTGTTTTTGGGACCCTCAGCACGGAGGACAGGGCAATGGTGGGGGTTTTGATAGAGGACAGGATGGGCGGAGACCCTAAGTACCAAGAACAGGTGAATGTGGCGCTGTGAAGCTTTGGACAAGGCATTAGGATGTGAGTGACCCTGAATGTTGACGGAGACGGTCGGGGCACTGGGGCATCCAGCACACCGAGGATGGGATGACGGAGGCTGGGTCGCAGTGTACACCGAGGACTGAGTCAGTGCGCCCGGCACCGAGGCGAGGTGTGTTAGAGACCTTGGCAGTGAAGACAGGGTCCCAGGGAGAAGGCAGGCACCAGACACCCGGGCGAGTAGAAGGGCTCGTACGCTGCCGCCCGCACGCCCGCCAGGGATTCACGGTCCAGCAGGGGCCACTCACCGGAGTTGGGACGGGGACCCGCTTCCGCTTCCGGGTCACGCTTCTTTTTCTCGGATTCCCCGCTTACCCCTCAACGAAGGCCCCTCGGTTCTGTCGCCTCCGCCGCCGTTTCCGGATTAAACGACGTGACGCAACACGCCCCGCCCGCACCCGGAAGGCTGAGAGGCTTCCAGAGCGCGCGTGCGCACTTGCCCTGGAAAGCGCCGGTGTCCCGGCGCATGCGCAACAGCTCTCGTTTCCTCGGCGCGTCGGGAGGCGTTTCATGTTTGACTCCCGCCCGAGTGACCCAAGCCTGTACCAGGGTGGGCGCTCAGGCGAAGGTGGTGCACCTTTGGGGGATTTCCACCCAATCTCCACCTGAGGACCCAGCTTACCCGTGAGACCCCGACCTCTGCCTGAGGCTTCAGATAGAAGGAGCCTCAGGTGGCGTTTCCTCCTCTGTGGGCCCACCCACACAAGAAAGGGGCAAAGCTAGAGGTGGGTTGTCCCTTCCACTGTGCTGGCCTCTTCGCCAGGAAGCCAGAGATCACTGCATCCTGACTACACTTCTCATCCTAGAGTGGGCTTCATCCCAACCAACCCGAGGCTCAGGCCTGGTATCCCCGCCAACTCCAGGGCTGCCCTGGGCACTGGGCAGTCTGTTGTAGGGTGCTCCAGTGCCACCTGTTACCACACGTTCCGCCAGCCCAGCTTTGCAGGCCCCAGTGGACCCCGGCAGCCCCTCCCACCCCACAGAAGTAAGAAGCAGAGGCCATGCAGTAACATTCCCCTTTAATAGCCTGGTGGGACCTCCAGAGGTGGAGGGGTGGGTTGCCTGGGCCCAGCTACCCAGGCCCCTTGCCCACCCACTCCACAGCCCAGAGTGGGGGCTGAGCAAGCACCCAGCAGGGGGGCTAGACAAGCCAATTCATTTCCCATCGCTGAGTGGGTCGGGGGAGGCTGCGCCGACCTTAATCACATGGTGGTAAAAAAAAAAAAAAACTAGGGGCAGGTAGCAGGGAGGGGAGGCAAGGCCAAGGCAGGGAATCCCCCACCGGCCACCCCCCAACCCCTGCCGATGGCCCCCAATAAATATTTGCAGGGGACGCCAGGGCTTGCGGCCGTGGCGGGGGTGGGTATGCGCCAGCCCTATTTCAGGCAGCGCTCGAAGTAAGTGGAGCCGATGTAGCCACCCCGCATGGAGCGCTGCACGTTCTGCTCGAACAGCCGCCGGTTGTTCTGCAGGACCTCTGCGGCTTCCTTGTTCAGTGGGTCCTCGGGGTTGGGCTCCTGTGGCCAGTACAGTAGGGGGTCAGTAGGCCCGACAGACAGAAGACCCATCGCCCCAGACCCAACCACCTATTCCTACTCACCAGGAAGAGATACTGCAGGCCATAAATTATGGAGTTTATCGTAAGGACTGGCTTCCAGTCCTCTCTGTGGACAGAGAGCACCAGGGTCAGGGCTTGGTGAGTGGGAGGCTGCCATAGGCCCCTCTGGTATTGGGCAGGTCAGATCCAGAGCACAGGAGGGTGAGGACATGAGACATTGGGAGGGAGAGTGTGGAGCAGGCCAGGCCAGGGAGAAAACCAAGGTGAGGCCATGAGGAAGATGACTGGCAAATGAAGAAGCCACAGACAACAAAGGGGTGGGAAGGCACAAAGCCTGACGTAGTGCCCACAAGACCATGAGGGGGTCTGACAGGCAGGGCTGGGGAGCGCAGCAGAGGGCCAGTGCCCTCACCTGAGGATGTTGAGGCAGACATTGCCCTCGAGGTCAATGTTGGGATGATAGACCATCGTCTCACACTTCACCTTGGGGGGATCATGCGGGTAACCCTGGCCCACCTGGCTCCAGGAAAAGAAAAGGGCGATGGATGGGTGCCTCGAAGGGCCTCAGCTGCTGCGTCCTCAGTCCAGGGTGCCATCCCTGCCCACCCGGGACTCACCTTAAAACTGAACACAAACTTCCCACTCTTGTAGAAGCCCTGGGAGGGGAAGGGGGAGAAGATTTTAGGGTTCCATTCTGTGGGGCCTGACAGACAGAACATGTCTCCCTCCTCTCAGTGGGGACACTCCTGATCTGCTCCTGGGAATCCAGCCATAGGCACCCTCACCTCATCAGGACAGATGACCAGCTTGAAGTTGAGGAGGTCGTCTGGGTCTGAGAAGCTGATATCACACGTCTTGGGCAGGTTCAGCTCGTTTATGTCTGGGTTTGGGCAGCAGAGAGTGGAGGACAGAAAGAGGGAGGGGGAAAAAGTGACAGAGAGGGACACAGCAGGACACTTAGGACAGGTGTTGTTGGCAGAGCCCCCGTGGCCTCCTCCCGGACCCCCAAGCCTCTGTCCTGGGCTGTGCTCCACGCCTCCAGCCCGCTCCCGTCTCCCGTTTGGCTCTTGTGGATACACAGCATACCCCAAACATGGCTCTTCAGTTGTGTCTGCGTGTCCCAACTCCTGGCCCAGGGTAAACCCCCAATTTTCTGCATCCATAGCTCCCAAACATCCTCCGAGCACCCTAAACCCCGGGCTCCCCACCCATGATGTTCCCACCTGTCCACCCAAAGGCAAGGGCCCTGCCTACCCTCACCAAGCCTCGGTCCTCAGTCCTCCCTCTTCTCTCTCAGACCCGGCTTCCCATCTGACCCCCACACTCTCAAGTCCCCAAACCCTCTTCACCCTAGCCCACTCCCTCTGACTCCGAGGTTCACAGCACAATAGCCTAAATTTCCCCTCACCCCTGTCTCCAATCCCTGGTAGTCACTAACCTTCTCTCCTCCACCTGTCACCCCACACCCCAAATTGCTGTGGCTCTGCGGTCCTCCAACCTGCTCCACCCGTATCGGACTCTGAGATTCCCGGAGACCCCAGCATAATACACGACATCCTCTCCCACTCATATCCCCAGCCCCTGGCCTCTACTATCCCTCTCTTCTCCTGTCACCCCAAACCCAAGTTCCCGTCTAACCCCCCGACTCTCGAGTCCCCAGCTCCTCCACTCCACGGCCTGACTCTGAGATTCCAGACGGCAGGCCTTCCTAATATCCTAAACCACCACGTACCGGGCCCCTATCTGACCCCCTCCCCGTGACCGCGTGACCCCAACCCTCAAGACCTGACCTCCGACCCGCTACAGGAGGGGCCCTCCACCTCTGACCCTCGGCGACCGCATGATCCCCTCCTGACTCCCACATCACCCAGCCTCCGGCCCTGACCTCCGACCTCTGGCTCCAGACCCATCCCCTGACCCCCTACCCTTCTGGATCCGCAGCTGCGCCGCCGACGCCTTCTTGCTGCTGCCCTTGGTGCCGCCGGCCGACTCCTCCTCCTTCTTCTGCTGCTTCAGCGAGAACAGCTTGATCATCCTGCCGCCGCCGCCGCCGCCGCCGCCGCCGCCGCCGCGGGGCCCGGGACCCCGGCCACCCGGCCCCCCGCCGCCGCCCGCGTCGCCTCTGCTCCTCGGACCCGCCGCTGCGGCCTCCGCGGCTCTCGCCACCCGCCCGGCCTGCCGCGCTGTTCTGCTCTGCTCCGCGCCCACCGCGCGGCCCGCCTCGGCTCCCGTAGTCCGGCTCCGGCCGGGCCTGGAGTCTCGGGCTCGAACGGCAGCGCTCGGCCAAACTCGGCTGTTCTCGGGCCCGCCCGGCCCCGCCCCTATCGCCCCCGGCTGCTCCTTCCTTGCCCTCGCCCGCTCCGGTCTCAGGCCTCGCTGCAGCTGCGGACTCGGGTTTCCCCTGGCCGCGCCGTTTGGCCGCTCAGCTGATCCGTCCGCGAGGGAGCTGCGGCTCGGGATGGGAGGAGGACGCGGCAGCCGCGGTGACGGGGGCTGAGTATTGGACGATCGGTTTCCGCGGCAGCAGCGGCGTTAGCGCGGAGGTCGGCAGCGGCCTCGGGCGCCCAGCCGCTTCGGATATTTCCGCCGCCTGTCCGCTTTGGCTCTTCCCGCCCGGCCTGCGTTGTGCGCCTGCGCAGCCGCCGCAAACTTGTTGCTCAGCGATGGAGTTTGGGGTTCGGCCTCCTTCGGCTGGACTCGGGTATTTCCGTTCATGGAGATGACGCTTCGGCTGCCCTGCGGGTCACTTCCGGCGACTGGAGTGGGGTCGGGCAGGAAGCCGGCTTAGCCGCCATCTTTGAGTGGGGCAGACGTGGGCTGTTTTGCTCGCGGTCACTTTATCCTATGTTGTACTTGTGCAGAGCGCGGCGCGGATGGGTCAGAGCCTTTGACCCCATAGGTCACAGAGAAAGGCCAGGTGATCGCGGCGAGACCCTGAGTGAGACTAGAGGCGTTACCCAGAGGGTGCGAGGTCGAGCACCTTCATTGTCCCGTGGAAAACCCAAAGATCCCTGTTCCTGGAGATTCTGATTGAGGTAAACTAACAGAACATGTGTTGTGCCAGATGGTGGTAAGCACTCTGGAGGGTTACGGTGGTGTAGAGGAAGACCTGTCGGGTTGGACACTTGGGGAACGCGATGTGGGGGCGGAGCCGGGCCGCTCTGGGCGTGGGCCCCCGATGCCAGCGGAGACGCACTGCGGCCTCACCGCTTCCCCCACTGTCTGAAAACGGGGATGTGGGCGGGGACTCAGCTTCCCGTCCAATCACAGCTCACTGTGTCTGGGACGGCGGGAGGAAACAGAACTCTGCGGGTCGGCGACTTCCGGCGTCGCCGCGGAAGCCGTCGTGCTCGCGAGCGCGTGGTGGGGTGGCACTTGCCTTCGGAGGGGCCCCGGCGCCACCCCTCTGAGCCTGCAGATGCTCGCCCAGGAGTGGCCCCTGGCCAAGGGTGGCTTGTCTGCTTCCCCTGAGGCCAGGCCTCCAGTCTGGTGGGTTAGGGTGACTGGAAGCAGCAGGGGAAGGTCCGGCTGCGGCCCTGGAAGAAGCTTGGACGCACAAGCCTCGAGTCTGCGTTCTTTGAAATGCCCAGGGCCAAGGCTAGCCCGATACCTAGCCAGAGTGAGGCCTTGACTGGGGTTCAAGGCTCAAGCTGGACCCCCTTCTCTGAAACTGCCTTTCACCCTGTGTTACCTGCGGCCGAGTCACCCGCTGGAGCGGTGTGTGTGGGGGGGTGGTGTGTGAAGGACCTGGCCCATGGGATGGAAGGGGAAGATGGCTAGGCCACACTAGGCAGTGGCGCTTGGTCCTGGAGACGCGGCGCTGAAGCCTGCAGTATGCGGACGCTGCGCTTTCAGCATCTGTCCCCTTTCACCTGAGCTGCTGAGTCCGCTCCTCACTGAAGCCTTGCAATGCGCATGGGGCCAGGGCGGGAGAAGCCTTCAGCTCTAGTGATGGGAATGATCACAGGTCAGGGAAAGGGGTCCAGAGCCTGCAGCCTTTGCTTCCCAGACCGGCTGGGGTTCCATCAGCAGCATCCTACACCCTCGTCGCCTGCTGCTTGTAAACACAAGAACAGGGAAGTCCTGAAACATCTGCATTTGCAGGTAAAATCTTCCAGTTTGTAAACCTGGGAAGTCGTTTCTTAGGTGCAAAGGACTTTTACGAAGACATCGTAAGGCGGAATCTGGATTACCAGGTATCAGTTTGCGCCTGCCGGATCACGTGACCTTGGCTGGCTAGGGAGAATCTGGCCTGTCTGGGTCCTCTCCTGGGGGCTGGCTTGGCCCATCCCCAGGGGGTAGCCATGACAAGGTGGGGAGGGGAGCTTGCAGGTTGCAAGCATTGCAGTTTAGGCACGGTACCACCCACAAACCTGGGGGCTGGCAGATCCAAGTGGGATCCTGGGCGCCCAGCTGTAAGAAGTGCTGTGATCCCACTGTTTCCCTTGGCTCCCGTAGTTCTAAGGGTGACATCCTGAATGTCCCCATGGGTGCAACTCTTCAGGGGCTGCTCCCACCAATGCTAGAAAGCCTTGGCCGCTCACGACCCCTGCAGGGAGTAGAGTGCTGCTAAGGCGAGGGTAACTGGACAGACGATCCATGGGAATCGTCAACGCTGGTCTTGGGAGGCTGGTAACCGCCCTGAGGACTGACTGTTCTCCCAGCCGTTGGAGGCCCCGGTCTTAGTGTCAAGGGGAAATTCCGTGGGATGACCAGGGCTGGGCTGCAGACCTGCCCACCTAGGGATGACTGTGGAGGGCGGAGATCTTGCAGACGCCCCTGTTCACCTGCAGCTCCGCTTGGGGCAGACCGGAGCGGGATGGCAAGGGAGAAAATACGGCAGCCGCTCGTCTTCCTCCTGGCAGCAGCAGGTCCTTCCAGGAGCAGTAGTTTTTATGTACCTCCCAGAACCGGGCTCACTGGGCCCCTTGCAGACACCCACACCAGTGCCCCCTCTTCAGGAGTCTCCTAGGCCTATGGGGCACCCTTCTGAGACCACAGACCTCCAGACCAGCTGAGCAGTACCCCTCACAGCTCTGGGTCCTAGGCCCACAGGGTGTCCCTGCCAGCTAAGAGACGCCATAACCAGCTCAGCAGTACCCCCTTCTTCTCAGGGGCCCGAGTTCCAGCTCCACTGGAAACTCACTGGAGCTTCTAGGTTGCAGTGCTTCCCTTTTTTCCTCTAGCCCTAAGGGTCTAGCTGCTTCCTTCAGGAACCTTCCCGCTGCTAAGAAAGACTGACAGCCGTTTCAGAGTCCCACCAATCACCTAACACCTAGTTAGCAGCTCTGTTAAAAACATCTGCTGTGTTCTGTCTCTCGACTGGACCCTGGTCGATCAGGCACGGCAGCATGCTGTGCACATGTGGACAGACCACATTTCTTCCTCTCTTGTTGGGAAACCGAGGTTCATTGCCCAGGGAGAGCTGAGGCTGGACTGCCCAGGGCAGTTCTGCCCCACCTGCTGCTGGTCAATTACCTCGGTGTAAACCAGGAGCTTGGTGCAGGGGCCAGCCCACACGGGGTTGCTGATGCTCGGAGCCACTTCTGTGGGGGCGAAGGGGGCTGTTGTGCAGGGGAACCCTCACAGGAACCACGTGGTTGCAGAGGGAGCACACCAGCCCTGCACGGTGGGGGTTGGAGGGTGGGCAGTGAAGAACCGCACAGTTCGGGAGGCACCGTGTGGGTGAATACCCAGTTTCCATCTACGGTTTATTGAACACCTGCAGGGTGTTAAGTATAAGCTGGGTGGACCTGCTGATACGTATATAATCGCCAGCCGGCAACCACCACGTGAAGTAGGTGTTTCCACCGCTGCAGACACGGTGCACCCCGGCTGGAGCTACTCGGTGCTGTGGACGCGCTGGTGCTGGATAAGCTTGGTGCTCTGGTGGAAGCGGCGGCCACACTCCTGGCAGGCAAAGGGCTTCTCTCGTCGGTGGGTGCGCAGATGTTGTGTGAGTGTGGGCCGCTGGCGGAAGGCCTTGCCACACTCGGGGCACGCGTAGGGCCGTTCGCCTGTGTGGATGCGCCGATGCTGGGTGAGGTTGGCGTGCTGCCGAAAGCTCTGGCCGCACTCGGGGCAGAGGAAGGGCCGTTCCCCCGTGTGGATGCGCTGGTGCTCCGTGAGCCGCGAGACCTGCGTGAAGCCCAGGCCGCACTCGCCGCAGTGGTAGGGCTTCTCGCCGGTGTGTGTCCTCTGATGACGCGTGAGCTTGAGGCGCTGGCTGAAGCGCTGGCCACACTCGGGGCAGGCGAAGGGTTTCTCGCCCGTGTGTACGCGCAGGTGCTGCGTGAGCGTGGGCCGCTGGCGGAAGGCCTTGCCGCACTCGGCGCAGGCGAAGGGCCGCTCCCCGGTGTGGATGCGCCGGTGCTGCGTGAGGTTAGAGCGCTGCCGGAAGCTCTGGCCGCACTCGGTACAGGCGAACGGCCGCTCGCCGCTGTGCACGCGCCGGTGCTGCAGCAGTACTGAGCGGCGGCCGAAGCGCTCGCCGCACTCCACGCAGCCAAAGGACTTGTCGCCCGTGTGCACGGCCTGGTGCTCCAGCAGCACGGCGCGCCTGGCAAAGCTCTCGCGGCACTCGCTGCACGGAAAGGGGCCGGGCGGCTCGGGCACACCGGGAGGCGCCGGGGGCGTGGCGCCAGGGCCCGGGGGGTCGCCGTGGATGCGCTGGTGCTGCAGCAGGTTGGAGCGCTGCCGGAAGCTCTGGCCGCACTCGGCGCAACGGAAAGGCTGTTCCCCCGTGTGCACGCGCCTATGCTCTTCCAGGCGCGCACTGCGCACGAAGCCCTGGCCACAGTCGCCACACACGAACGGCCGCTCCTCGGTGTGCGTGAGCTGGTGGCGCAGCAGGTGCGAGCTGCGACTGAAGCTGCGGCCGCACTCACTGCACACGAATGGTCGCTCGCCCGTGTGGATCTTCTGGTGCCTCAGCAGGTTGCTGCGTTGGCTGAACACCTTGCCACACACATCGCAACGGCCGCCCCTCACCGCCCCGCCCCCAGTGCTGGGGCGGCCCCGGCTCCGGCCCCTGGGGGCGCGCCAGCGGGTGGTGACCACAGCTGGGCCCACACCCCGGCAGGGATCCTCGTCCGTGGGGTCCTGCTCACCTCTCAGATCGCTGGGGAGCACAAGTGCATGCGCAAAGCCACCTTCGCAGGAGGGTGATCGGATCTGGCCAGAAAGGCCAGCCATGCCGAGGTCCCAGGGGACGTGGAGGCGGGGGCTTACACTACCTGGACCCGAGGAGACGCTGTCCAGCTGCAGCGCAAACCCTGCATGCACAAGGGGACCACTCATTCATGACAGAATGCCCACCGCGCCCGGACCCACTTCAGCCCTGGGGACACAGTGAGAACTACAGTGACCTAAAAGTGATCAATGAGGCAGACGGAGGTGACAAAGACAGGGGTAGGGATTCTATCTGTACAGACTTCTGTGAGGAGGTGACAGTGAGACAGAACCCAGCAGGAGGAGGAAGGCTGGGCTGTGTGAAAAAGCTTTCCAGCCTGATTTAAGTTGGAAAAAATCGTTATTGGAAAGGCTGTAGGGCTAGTGTGGAGGCACTGTCTAGGTGCGAAGTGATGATCTCTGCAAATGCAGGGAAGTGAGTGGGTCTCAGGGAGGCTGGAGGTGGAGCCAACAGAAAGGGAGTGCAGGCTCCCAGATGGTGGTCTGGTGGTCTGCGGTTTGGAGGTGCCTTGCTTGCCATGTCTGTGGGGCATCTGAGGAACACAAACTTCATGCATGCTGGGGGAAAGTGAGCAAGGGCTCTGGGGCATACACATGGCACACAGAACCCTGGGCCTGCAAGTGATCAACACAGGATGGGTGTCTACGGAGGAAAGAAGCGGGCCCCAGCCACACTGTGAGGACTCCAGCATCAGAGGCTGGGTGAAGGAGGAGGCGTCAGCAACTGCAACTGAGAATCGGGGCCTGGAGAAGGTGGGAAGCTGGCAGGACGTTCAATCACGAAGGCTGAAAGAGCAGTGAGGGCTTTTAGTGGGTGAAAGAAAATCCACAGGCCGCCAGAGAAAAGTCAGGTGAATTAGAATCCATCAAAGGAAATCAGCAAAAACCGCACCAGAGTCAAAAGACAAATGGCAAAAAATAATAATAATAATAAATAAAAATAGGCTGGGCATGGTGGCTCACGCCTATAATCCTAGCACTTGGGGAGGCCGAGGTGGGTGGATCACCTGAGGTCAGGACCAGCCTGGCCATCATGGTGAAACCCCCTCTTTAAAAAAAAAAAGAAAAAAAATAATAATAATAAAAATAAATAAAATAATAAAAAAACAAAAAAGGGCAAATGGCAAACTAAAAAACTCTCCACAGGCAAAGGGCTAATTAACCTCCTAAGTAAAGAGCTACAATAAATCAACAAGAAAGACCAATAACCTCATAGGCACATGGGCAAAGTATGTGAACAGGACAGGAAATGTAACTAATGCTTATATCCCATAAAATGTACTCCACCTCCTCCTAGTAAGAAAAAATGCACCTTCGGGCTGAACCCATCTGCCATTTCCACACCCTCACTGCGGGGACTCAAGTGTTCCTATGTATTGCTAGTGGATATAAATGGGAAGACAGGGTGGCAAAATCCATCAAAACAGCAAATATCCCACACTTTGACCAAGTAATTCCACTTTTAGGTACTTCTGCAATAGCTGTACTCCTCCTTGTGCTAAATGACCTATACACAAGGTTTTCAATGGTGTGTCCACAGTGAGCCACAGTGGGGTTCTGTGTAGCCGTCCAAATACACAGCACTTGCTGCTGTGTATTGAAGTTGGAAGATGCACAAAAAAATGCCACATTTGGAACAAGGTGGAGATTAAACATCCTTTTTTTTTTAGAAGGAGTCTTGCTATGTCACCCATGCTGGAGTGCTTCACTGCAACCTCCACCTCCCAGGTTCAAGCTATTCTGCCTCAGCCTCCCAAGTAGTTGCGATTATAGGCGCATACCACCACGCCTGGCTAATTGTTTATATTTTTAGTAGAGATGGGGTTTCACCGTATTGGCCAGGCTGGTCTCAAACTCCTAAACTCAGGTAATCCACCCTCCTCGGCCTCCCAAAGTGTTGGGATTACAGGCATGAGCCGCCATGCCCAGCCCATGTGTGTTTTAAAAAAGGGGAATGAGCTGGGCATGGTGGCTCACGCCTGCAATCCCAGCACTTTGGGAGGCCGAGGTGGGCGGATAACCTGAGGTCAGGAGTTTAAGACCAGCCTGACCAACATGGAGAAACCCTGTCTCTAATAAAAATACAAAATTAGCTGGGCATGGTGGCGCACGCCTGTAATCCCAGCTACTTGGTAGGCTGAGGCAGGAGAATCGCTTGAACCCAGGAAGCGGAGGTTGTGGTGAGCCAAGATCATGCCATTGCATGCACTCCAGCATGGGCAACAAGAGTGAAACTCCATCTCAAAAAAAGCGATGAACAGGTGTCTGTAAATGTGTTGCTTCTCTCTATATAGTCTTTTTAGAAAGACACATAAGAAAGAAGGAATGTTGGCTGTTAGAGAGTAGGACTGTGTGGTACAGGCAGGGAAGAGGCATTTCACTGTATACGGTCTTGTGTCTTTTGAATTTCCTAAGACATGAATGTATTAGCTATTCAGAATATTGCCCTGATGAAGACATAAAAAGACCTCTCTGAGCCAGGTGTGGTGGCTTGAGCCTGTAATTGCAGCTACTTGGAAAGCTGAAGCAGGAGGATCACGTGAGGTCAGGAGTTCAAGACCAGCCTGGGTGACAGAGCAAAACCCTGTCTTTTAAATAAAGCGAGACTCCATTTCATAAATAAATAAATAGATAGATAAACCCCTCTGGCTGCAAAGAAAAGGCACAGATTTATTCCCAAGATTCTTTTTTTTTTTTGAGACCAGGTCTCATTCCTGTCACCCAGGCTGGTGTGCAGTGGCACAATCTCAGCTCACCGCAGCCTTGACTTTCCTGGCTTGGGTGATTCTCCCACCTCAGCCTCCCAAGTAGCTGGGACTACAGGTATGTGCCATCATGCCCAGCTAATTTTTTGTATAACTTTTTCGTTGAGACACAGTTTTGCCATGTTGCCCAGGATGGTCTCGAACTCTTGGACTCAAGCAATCCAACTGCCAAGGCCTCCCAAAGTGCTGGGGTGACAGGCACGAGCCAGTGCACCTGCGTAAGAAGGTTCTAAAACCTCAGGAGTTGGAGGTACCTGGCACCTCTGCCCATGCAGGTGAATGGGCAGGGCACCAACCAGGCTGGAGAGGCTGTTTCAGAAGCCGACGCCGGGCAGAGCTGCTGCTGTGGGCTCTGTCCGCACAGAATTCTGAGCCAACAGTATGCACTGCTGTGACTCTGACCCCTGCATTTCTTCTCCCGTCCTTGCAGAAGGCTATGTTAAGGGTGGGAAACTACTGAGAAAGTCGGGGGAATTACGTAAATAGTCCCGCTGGATGCTGAGATGTCACCTTCTCTCCCAAGGATGGTGGCAGGAGGCTAAAGGAGCCTTCTTGTAGGATTCAGAGGATGGACCTAAACATGCTCACAGTGGAGAGTGCCCCCAAACTGGCCTAGCCACGTTGCCCTATGGATCTGTCTGCAGTATCCACTCATACTCAAGCTGCTTGCTCACATCCCCTAAGAAAAGGGTCTCCTTGGGGGAGTGGGCTTCCCCCATGTCCCTTCCAGCCCTGGTTTATTGTCACAGCCAATAAGCCCCTCATCTGCCTGCCCAGAGCTGCCAGCCGGATTTGTGGTCCCCCTCTCTTGCATATGAGCCAGCAGCTAGAAGAGAACAGAGACCACACTGTTTTTTTAAGAAAACTTTTTTTTTAAAAAAAAGTTACTGCTCTCAGAGCAATAAGGAAAAGACATTACAAATGAAAGAACAACAGGTGGCAGCTAAAAAGATGAGCATTCAGAGAATGAAAACACTCTTGGAAATCAAAAATATGCTAGAAGAGGCCAGACGCAGTAGCTCATGCCTGTGATCTCAGTACTCTGGGAGGAGACAAAGTGGGAAGATCACTTGAGGCAGGAATTTAAGACCAGCCCTGGCAACATAGTGAGAACCTGTTTCTACCAAAAAATAAAAAAAATGCCTTGTAGTCCCAGCTACTTGGGAGGCTGAAGTGGGAGGATTACTTGAGCCCAGGAGTTTGAGGTTACAGTGAGCTATGATGGCACCACTGTGCTCTAGCCTGTGTGAAACAGTGAGACCCTCAAAAAAAACAAAACAAAACACAAAACTACCAGAAATGAAAATCGTAACAGAAGGGCTGAAACATACAAGTGAGAAAATTTCCTGGAAAATAGAGTAGAAAGAAAAAGCGAGGGAAACTTGGAGTGAAAAGATAAGAACATTGAAGGACCCATCCCAGAAGCCAATAGCCAAGTAACAGGCATCCCAGAAACGGAACAGAACAATAGAAGGGAAGGAAATCAACATTTCAAGGCAGTTTCCCAGAACGGAGAGATGCGAATTTCAAACTGAAAAGACTCACCAACAATAATGATAAAAAAGGTCCGTGACTGAATAAAGAAAAAGAATTATTCCAGCCAAACTTCAATCTAATGTTGAGGCTTAGACAGCGTGTTTCAGATATGGGACATCTCAGAATTTTATCTCCCATACCAGAACACCCAGAAAGCTCCACCAAAACAAGGGTGTGAACTGAGAAAGAGGAGATCCTGGGTCTGAAGAACAGGAAGGAAGAGGAGGGAAGATGGGGTGTAGGGGGAGCCTGGACGATGCCAGACAAAGGTGGTAGCTGACAGGTGGGTAGCAGCAGGCCTCTGGCCCGTCAAGCCTGCATGATTGGGCAGGATCCCTATCCTGTGTTAAGGTGCCTCCTGTCCACCTGCTCTGTCCACTAACCTGCTGTCCTTGTCAGGTCCCAACCCTATGTGTCCTGATGCCTGACCAGCAGGATGCAAGCCCAGGAGGCTGTCTAGGATGCCAGGACTGGAAGAGAATGTGGGTATGGGGAATTACAGGCCTTACTTGGAAAAGGTTTTACTGAGGTGGGGAGTAGAAAGTAGGCGGGCTGTGGGATCAGGGCTGTGTGGCTTTTTTTAAGGGCAGAAGACGCTGGAGCAGGTTAAACCGCATGGGGGATGGTCTAGGGAACGGGCAACTTGGGGATGCTGGAGTAAGAGGGCTGCCTGAGTAGGGCCAGGAGCGGGCTCGGCGGAGATAGTGCTGTCCATGCGGAGGGCCCACTTACCTGGGGAGAAGATGCCCCCAGCTTCCTCATGCCACAGGGCCCTGGGATGCTCCCTCCATGAGGAACCCTCAGGCCCAGTCTTGGTGTGGGGAAAGGCCTGCTCCAGCACCGTCCCACATCCCTGAAATCACAGTGGTCACTGCTCATCTGTGCCTGGCTGGGCTCAGGGAGGGACCTACCTGACCCCACCCAGTGACTCCAAGAGAAAGGGGGAGAACATGGACCTGGCCAGGACTTACCTGGGCCTCGTCAGGCAGGAGGGTGGCTACAGACTCCTGGGTGGCAGCTAGCAGCCCAGACTCCAGGAAATCTAGAGAGGAAAGCCTGAGCGAGTTTCAGGGAGCCTGAGTGAGCTTCCACCCACTGCCCTTCTTAGCGGTATGCCAGGTTTTGGCATTCAGACAGGCGGGATTCCTGGTTGTGGGCTTGGGTTGGTGAGGGCAGTGCAGGGTAGCTGAGGGCCCAGCTCAGGGGCTGGGGGAAGCAGAATACCCTGGAAGACCAGAGGCTGAGCTGCAGTGGGATGAGATGGGCTTAGGTCTGTGCCCCCATAGCCCTGTGAACTGTGGGACAAGATGGTCAGCGGGGGTCAGAGGTATGGTACAAAGGTCCACATGGGAAATGCAGGGTGAGAGCAGCTAGTTCAGGTGCCCTGCCTGGGAGGTGAATGGGGCCATACCCCGAACACTACAAGGTCCTCCCTGAGCAGCTCCTACCTATACCTCGGCCTGCTGTCTGTTCTCCAGTGACAAGCCGATATTGCCTAATGGATCTCCTTGGGGACTGAACACCACATGCCATCTGTACAGCCTGCTCCATTCCAGGGGGGTCATGAGTACAGGGTTGCGGCAGTCAGGCTTGGAGTGGGAGGGGTAGTGACAGCACTGGCTAGGTTGGAGATGAGACCTGACTGGGTAGAATGTGTGGACTGCTGGCACATGGAAACCATTCCATTTCTAGCAAACCTGCCCAGTGAACTTCAGACTGATTGCTCAGGCCAGGCTCCCGGCCCACTCAACCAGACCCTTAGGCACTGCCCACATTGCATGCCCTCACCTGAGTCCTCTGTAACCTCTGGCTCCTCTTTCAACTGCAGGCCCAGTGGTGATTCCTGCCTGGTCCCAGGAGGTGTGTCAGGCTCAGACTCTGGAGTTTGAGGCTCTGTTTGAGGTAGGGGCTGGAAACTGGAGGGTTCCATCTTCTCTGATAGGACCTCCTGGCCTTGCACCTGGACTGTGACCTGGGGAGGTGCCCCCACCATCAGAGGTCCAACCGGAGAGTGGAGCTGGCCTTAACCTGGGGTATGTGGGTGCCCATCCCACTGTAGGATCCCAGGGGCCTGCCTTGTAAATACCTACTGACTAGGTCCTCCAAGGACCAACCTTCGCTGGGCCCCGAGCAAGGCACGAAGGGACCACCTGCAGTCTCTCTCCTGCTTCTGACACCCAAGGCCTTCCAGTACCTTCCCCATCTTCCCCTAGCCTGCAGCTCTTGTGTCCGTGTGACTACAGGTGATGCAGGAATGGGCTGGGGAGGCTGGCCCTGGAATCCTTCTGCCCTGGGCAACCTTGCACAGGGTGTCTGTCTGTTGCAGGTGGCCACTTCCGTACCACAAGGGAGGATGTGTGTCTGGGCAAGCATGGTGCCACCCAGGGTGAGGCACAGCTGGACCATGCTCCAGTCCTGAACCCCACTCATGGTCACTCACTCACCCATCTTCGAGGTCCGCCCGGCTCCCGGCACAGCCCATCTACCAGGGCAGCAGCCTCCTCCGGGCTGCCTGGCAGCTGCCCCTGCACACGGGCCTGGATCTCAGCGGGCAGTGCACCCAAGAACTGCTCCAGCACCAACAATTCCAGCATCTGCTCCTTGGAGCGCACCTCTGGCTGCAGCCACTGGCGACACAGCTCTCGGAGCTGGGCCAGGGCCTCTTGGGGCCCTGTGGCCTCCTCATAGCGGAAGCACCGGAAGCGCAGGCGTGCCGCTTCAGGGCCTGGGTCCCATGGAGCAGCTTCACCCTCCTCCTCAGAGTCCTCCAGCTTCACCATGACAGGCCCCTCGTCTTCTGGGGGTGCTCGGTCCGGGGAGCCCAGCACGGCAGGCCTCATAGAGGGTACCAGGTCCGGTGTCTAAGGCCAGTGTCTGCCTCTGGTGAAGACATAGGATGAGGCTGTTGCAAGAAGGGTAGACAGTGAATGTTTCACTACCCAGTCTGTGCTGCATTGTTTGATCCTCAGACCTACCCTATGTGGAAGGCAGATGAGGAAACTGAGGCAAAGAAAGGCCAGTCACAGCCCACAGACTTGTGCGGCTGAAAGCCCTCCCTTAGCCACCTGTATTCCTGGTCTTCTCTCCACTTGGGCCTGTGCAAAGTCTCTGATAGTCTCCCTGCTCCAAACACAGGCTTTTATTTTATTTTATTTATTTTTTTTGAGACAGGGTCTTGCTCTTTTGCCCAGGCTGAAGTGCAGTGGCCAGATCGTTGCCTCCCAGGCTCCAGAGATTCTCCCACTTACGCCTCCCAAATAGCTGAGACAACAGCTAAGTGCCACGATGTCCAGCTA
>CAUYQU010024220.1:0-85437 GCA_963574635.1 Cheracebus regulus | reverse complement strand
TAGCAGCCGAGTTTTAACAGCCAATAGCAGTCAAGCCTTAACAACCAATAGCAGGCAAGTAATTCCAACCAACAACAAGCCAAGTCCTAGGTCAAGGCTTGTAACTTACCCAATAGCAGTCCTGCTCTCCCACAACCAATCGAGCTGTCTCACTCCCTATAAAACCCCCTGTCTGAGAGGCGTCTGTGCGACTTCTCTGGTCCCTCCTGTCCGGACCGCAGAACCTCACCTGGGAGCCTGAATAAATTCCCTTGCATTGGATTATTTTGGTGCTGGCCTCAGTTTCTTCATTTTATCCTCGGAAACAAACCTCACAAATATTATATCATACCTATTCTAAAAGTGATCACATAATAGGAAATAAATCACTTTTTAGTAATTGCATAAGCATTTCAGATTTAAATGAAATCCTGAGCAATAGAGCAAGATTCTCATTCTCTCTCCCTCCTTCTCTTTCTTTTTTCTCTTTTATTCTACTTCTTTCTTTCTCTAAAAAACAAAACAAACAAAAAAAACAGCCATCCTCAAAGATTACCTACTGTATGATCTACAGACAAAATAAAATTATAGAAATGGAGACCCGATTAGTACATTTGTGTTTACTAGGGGTTGGGGATGGGGACTAGGAAGGTTTTGTAACTACTATAGAAGGGGACTCCTTTGTAGTAAAGCAACAGTTCTATATCCTGATGGTAGAGCTGGTGGACACACAGATCGATGAATGTGGTAAAACTGCACAGAACTACACACACACACACACACACACAAAAGTGAGCGTACATGAAACCTGCAATCTGATTAGGTCTGTAGATTGCACTGATGGTTTCAATACGGTACTATAGTTATGGAAGATGTCACCACTGGAAGAACTGGAGTGACGAGTCTCTGTACCTTTTCTGGTTTCCTATGTCTATATTATTTTAAAATAAAATATTTCAAAATAGGAAGTATTTTTTTAAGACCACATATTGTATGGAATCAATACATGAAATGTCCAGAAAAGGGAATTTAGAGACAGAAGGCAGATGAACAGTTGCCTGCAGCTTGAAGGCAGAAGCAGGGACTGACTGCAAACAGGCATGAGGGAACGTTATCCAGTGAAAGAAACGTTCTAAAGCAGAAATGTGGGGCTGGTTATAAAACTTTGCAAATTTACTTAAAAAAAATCACTAATTGAACAGTAGCTGAATATTATGGTATGTAAATTATACTTTAATAAAGCCATCTTTTTAAAAAGCAGTATACTCAGTTAAACCAGAATTATCCAAAGGCCTCCTCAAGCAGTCTTACCTGAGATTCCTTCAACGCTTGCTTTCCCCACCAAATTGGGTTGGCATCAACTACAATAACCAGAAGATTCAATTCATCTTCTGAAAACATTAACAAGAAATAAAATTTAAAACATTAGCTTCATAAAAATGAATCAAAGCTAACATTCCCAATTCATAAATTAAATGAAGAGGACCATTGTCTGCCTTTAAATGTTTATTACCTTATGAGATTAACAGAAGACCCAGTTAAAGTTTTTTTCTTTTTTTTTTTTTTTTGCTTGAAAACTTTATTAAAATAAGGATTAAACCTTAAAAAAGAGCAATGAGAATGCTCGCCCTTTGCACAAAATCAGCAAGACAAAGGAAACAGAAAGTTTTAAAGCACACTGCGCCCTTAGCAAGCTCTTGCCTACTTCCTGAAACACTGTATGTCTTATGCACTAAATGTAAACTCTGTGAGGATGGAATTTTTGCCTCTTTTCTTCACTGCTTCTCCTCATTCCTAGCACACTGCAGCTGCTCAATAATATCTACTGAATGAGGGTCAGGCATGGTGGCACAGGCCTGTAGTCCCAGCACTTTGGGAGGCCAAGACAGGCGTATGACTTGAGCACAGAAGTTCGAGACCAGCCTGGGCAATATGGCAAAGCCCTTTCTCTACTAAAAATACAAAAATTAGGGCCAGGTGCAGTGGCTCATGCCTGTAATCCCAGCACTTTGAGAGGCCGAGGCGGGGAAATCACTTGAGGTCAGGAGTTCCAGACCAGCTTGGCCAACATAGTGAAACTCCTTCTCTACTAAAAACAAAAACAAACAAACAAAAAAAAATTAGCTGGGTGTGGTGGCACACGCCTGTAATCCCAGCTACTTGGGAGGCTGAGGTAGGAGAATCACTTGAAGCTGGGAGATGGATGTTGCAGTGAGCTGAGATCGCACCCTGCATTCCAGCCTGGGTGACAGAGCAAGACTCTATGTCGGTGTGTGTCGGGGGGAATTAGCTGGGCATGGTGGCACATGCCTGTAGTCCCAGCTATTCAGGAGGCTGAGGTGGAAGGATCGCTTGAGACCAGGAAGTTAAGGCTACCGTGAGCCATGTTCCTGCCAATGCACTCCATCCAGCCTGGGAGACAGAATAAGATCCAGTCAGAAAAACAAAACAAAACAAAACACCACCTACTGCATTTTGAATGCCTGGTCAAGGACAGAAGGCACTGGTTAACCAGTAGTAGGAATCCCAGTGGTAGAATTTCAGGCACAAAAAATTAAAGGGATGCTTGCTTAGGTGTCAATATGGCCCATACTCATAAAATCATGTAGCAGCAAGTCCAATTATAATTAAGTTACTTTTTAAAAGGTAAAAAAACAGGCTGGGTATGGTGGCTTATGCCTGTAATCCCAGCACTTTGGGAGGCTGAGGTGGGCAGATCACCTGAGGTTAGGAGTTCGAGACCAGCCTTGGCTAACATGTCAAAATCCTGTCTCTACTAAAAATCTAAAAAAATTAGCCCAGTGTGGTGGTGTACATCTGCAATTCCAGCTACTCAGGAGGCTGAGGCAGGAGAATCGATAGAACCTGGGAGGCAGAGGCTGCAGTGAGCTGAGATTGTGCCACTGTACTCCAGCCTGGGCGACAGAGCAGGACATTTTTTTTTTTTACTCTTCAAAAAAAGAAAAGAGGGGAAAGCAATTCCTATGTAAAGATTTTACTGTGAAAAGGAATTCTATTCTCCAAACTAAACAGGCTACCATAACACGTTAATCGTTCGTTTGGATTTCTGTTTTCTGATTTTTTTTTTTTAAGAGATGGGGTCTCGATAAATTGCCTAGGCTGGTCTTGAAATCCTGGGCTTGTGAACCTCCCTCATCGGCCTCCCCAGTAGGAAGGACTACATGCACACACCACCCCAAACACATTAATCCTTCAACAAACTTTTACACTACCAGTGTTAGGTCTTGGAGATACTGAGTCCAAGCCCTCAAAGAGACTAATATACTCTAATTGAGGTGACAGACAGACAAACCTGTTAAGTACACACTGTTATGAAAAGCCCAGGATGCTCATTTATTTATTTATGTATTTTTAAACAATTTTTTGAGACAAGGTCTCACTCTGTCACCCAGGTTTGAGTGCAGTGGCATGAATTTAGCTCACTGCAGCCTCGACCTCCTGGGCTCAAGCTATCCTCCTGTCTCTGTCTCCCGCATAGCTGGGACCACAGGCGTGCACCACCACACCCAGCTAATTTTTAACTTTTCTGTAGAGATAGGTCTCACTTTGTTGCCTAGGCTGGTCTTAAACTGCTGGGCTCAAGCGATCCTCCCACCTCGGCCTCTTGAAGTGTTGGGATTACAGGAGTGAGCCACCATCCCGGCTCCAGGATGCTCATTTAATAGCAAAGAGCAGTAATGCCTTTCCTGCCTCCATATCTTCCTTCTTGCATTCCTGTCTCCTACATTAGGAGAATCTCCACCCCACCTTTGATTTCTGCATATTCAAATCCCAATTACTCTTCAAGGCCCCAAACTAATGCAAACTCTTTCTTCCAGCAGGTCATGGCTCCCCCATCTCAGAGGAGCAGGAACGCCAGCCTCCTCTGCACAAGGCACTGGAATCTGCAATCCCCAAATCCCATTCCATCCGGACAACCACCCAGCAAAGGACATTTTACTGCCATCAATTATAAGACGACCCCCACTCCTTGTTTTTCACATTTAATAGTTGTTGACATCTGAATGGCGTCCTTATCATTAAGATTAGTGGCACTGTTTCTTTCTTAGTGGTGAATTAAATAAGGGCACATCTCATAATCGATATTATCTTAGATTAGCTGGAATATGATATATGGTATTCCCATTTTGCAAATGAAAGTAACTTTTCCTAAGTCACATATGGTCTCCTAGCAAGTGACAAGGCAGGTCTGCTTGATTCTAAAGACTGTGGCTCTTCCCTGCTCCACTGCCCACCTCTGACCAGCACCAGCTCTAACTGACCCTCTTCTAATGACACTCAGCACTTACTATTTCATTTTACAGTTAGTTGTGTTTCTGAGCTCTCTTCCCAGTCCTGCCCACTTAGACTGTGGACTTCTTAAAAAGCAATGGATTTTGCTAATCTTAGGATAAAATAACGTATGTAAGTCAGGACTGGCGCAGTGGCTCACACCTGTAATCCCAACACTTTGAGAGGTCGAGGCAGGAGGATCACTTCAGCCCAGGAGTTTGAGACCAGCCTGGGCAACATAGTAAGTCCTCGTCTCTATTTTTTTTGAATAGAAAAACAAAACAAAAAAATGTATAAATCACACAATGAAGTGCCTAGGACAGAAGCACTTAATATAGCTGTGTCTGCTAGACAGAAAAAGTGTTGCCTGTAAAGAAAGGTGTGCATCTATACACATGCAATGTCCCTGTGAATTTCCTTCTTTAGTTCACTACCTCATTTGCAGACAGGGGTGATGCCAGGCCTGCCTCCCTCACAGGGCTGTGGTATGGTTTCACATCAATTAAGAGAGGATGGACAATTATTACAGTTCCTTTTTTTTTTTGAGACGGAGTCTCAGTCTGTTGCCCAGGCTGGAGTGCAATGGCGTGATCTCAGCTCACTGCAACCTCCACCTCCTGGATTCAAGTGATTCTCCTGCCTCAACCTTCCAAGTAGCTGGGATTACAGACGCATGTCACCATGCCCAGCTATTTTTTGTATTTTTAGTAGAGACAGGGTTTCACCATGTTGGTCAGGCTGGTCTCGAACTCCTGACCTTGCGATCCGCCCACCTAAGCCTCCCAAAGTACTGGGATTATAGGTGTGAGCCACCACACCCAGCCTATTACAGTTCCTGAAAGGATTTCCCTATCTCTGTTCTTGCTCCCCATAGTCCAATTTCCACACAACAGCCGAAGTGATCTTTTAAATTGCAAATCAGATCATAATACTTCCTGGCTTCAAACTCTACAATGTCTTTGTATGGCACCTAAAAATAAGGTCTATCACGGCCAATAAGGCCCTGCATGACTGAAACTGATTCTCTGATCTTATCCCTCTAGCCTTTTTCTTTAAGACATCAGGCTCTGTATGTGGTAGTTTAATGCATGGATGAGTCTCCCCACCATCCTCTACCCACAAGCTCTCCACTTCTCTTTTCTCAGTGTAACTTGGTGGCTCAATCTGCCACAGGACCTTTGCACTTAAAGTGCACTTCCCCCAGAACTTCACAGAATCATTCAAATCGGTTTCAATATCCTGCTCTTTTCCTAGACCTCTATCTAAAACAGCTCCTTCTTGATCCTACTCACAATGTACTATTGTAACTAGGACCATACTATTACATCACCTTCATAGCTTGTCACCCTTTGAAAAATATATTTTTTAATTAATTAATATATATATTTTTTGAGACAAGAGTCTGGCTCTATCGCCAGGCTAGAGTGCAGTGGCGCGATCCTGGCTCACTGCAACCTCCGTTTTCCAGTTTCAAGCAATTCTCCTGCCTCAGCCTCCCTAGTAGCTGGGACTACAGGCACGCATCACCACGCCCGGCTAATTTTTTTACTTTTAGTAGAGACGGGGTTTCACCATGTTGGCCAGGATGGTCTCGATCTCTTGACCTTGTGATCGGCCTGCCTCGGCCTCCCAAAGTGCTGGGATTACAGGCGTGAGCTACCGCGCCCGGCCTTTTTAAATTTTATTGACGAGGTCGTGCCCTGTCGCCCAGACTGGGTACCGTGGTGCAATCATAGCTCACTGAAGCCTTGAAATCCTGGGCTCAAGTGATTCTACTGCCTCGGCCTCCCGAGTAGCTGGGACCAGAGGCAAGCGCCACCACGCCCGGCTATTATTATTATTATTATCATTATTATTTTTAGAGATGGAGTCTGGCTGTGTGGCCCAGGCTGGTCTTGAACTCCCTGGTTCAAGTGATTTTCCTGCCTCGGCCTCCCAAAGTGTTGGGATTACAGGCCTAATCCACCGCGCCCGGCTGAAATTACTTTCGTCTGTCTCACCTACTAGACTCTAACCTCCACGAGGGCCCCTGTCTGTCACGATCTCTGCTCCAATGCAAAAAATAACGCCTGCACACAGGAGGCGATCCAAAAATATTTACTGAATGAATGAATGCCTTGGCTACTCCTCTAAACACCAAACGGGTTCCACCCAGCCCAAAAGACACACTCCATTTGGCGGGTCGTAGCCGAACAGAGCTCGCCGAGCCCCGGGGTCGGAGTCCTGCCCTGCAGGGTGCTCACCATCTGACCCCATGGCTGCCCCAGCACCTCAGCGCAGAGCAAGCGGTGATCAGTCAGGCGAGCGTCTCAGATCCTGCGCAGCCCAAAGTCTGGCGCCGCGGAGTGACTCGTCGGGTGCTTTAACCCGGCCCAGTCCGCTAAGCGCAGGAAGTGGAATACAGAGGTGCGCCGGAAGTAAGGTAAAGAAGTGCGCCGGAAGTAGGGTGCGAAGGTGTGCCGCGCGCTGTCAGACTGGCTCGCAGGCGGCGCGGCCGGCAGACCCGTTCAAGACTGCGCGGGCATCTCGTGTCGCCTGGGGCTCCGCAGCAGAAGAACACCATGGACAACATGGGTAAATCAGGACAGTACAGCGCTGCTAGGCTACAGCAGAGCCGTTCAGGGGTCACCCCAACCTCTCACACCCAGGCTGAGCTCCCGGAGAGATTTCTTTCGAATTTCAGGCTGCTCCGCTGGATGTGTTTGCTCGAATCACGACTAAATCCCTCCGCTGCTCTTGTTTTCAGGGATGCGCCCTGACAGTATCTGCAGACACCCCTCCCATCATACATACGCTCCTTCCCAGTAGCGGTCTCCAGAAGGCCCTTCACAGTGTTGAAGTAGGAGTAAGATTCCCTGCCCTATTGGATCTGTTACTAAAATTAGAATGAATAAGGCATATTTGATGTGCTCATCTAGTATGGCTATTCAGGTGTTTTATTAAGTGAAAAACAAGGGCAAACTAATATACCTTTCATGTAAAGAAATAAAGGGGAGTGGGTGGAACTCCATATATAATATTTGTATATGTATGTGTCTGTGAATAGACTTGTATTAGCATAGACTGTCTGGAGGGCCGCAGGAGAAATTGGTAAGGGGGTTGACTCTGGGATCCTCTCAGATCTTAGGGCCAAGGATGGAAGAGAGGATGACTTTTCATCATCATACTCGGGCTTAATTTTTAGACCTTGCACACCAGTAGCTTTTTCAAAATAAGAAGGAGATCTTGCAAACAGTAAAGTGGTGTTTTCTCTATTCCCTTCAATTTTTATTGTTCTCTGAAACCAAATACCCTAAAAAGAAAAGTATTTTTTAAAATTATTTTGCTTCTTAAAGCCAACAATCATTAACAAGCTCTCTTACCTTACATGTTGCTAAATGAATTAGGTGAGTCACTTTTTTCACTTTTTCCAGAGTTAATTGAATACTTTAAGTCTCAGATGAAAGAAGATCCTGACATGGCCTCAGCAGTGGCTGCCATCCGGACGTTGCTGGAGTTCTTGAAGAGAGATAAAGGTACAGAAGTTCATCTGTGAACACTCTGGGACTTAGGAAAGGCTTTTTTTTTTTCTTTTTTTAAGAGATGGAGTTGCACTCTATCACCCAGGCTGGAGTGCAGTGGTATAATCTCAGCTCACTGCAACCTTTGCCTCCTGTGTTCAAGCGATTCTCCTGCCTCAGCCTTGAGTAGCTGGGATTACAGGTGCATGCTGCCACACCGTGCTAATTTGTTTGTGTTTTGAGACGGGGTTTCACTGTGTTGCCCAGGCTGGTCTTGAACTCCTGAGCTCAGGCAATCTGCCTGCCTTAGCCTCCCAAAGTGCTAGGATTACAGGCTTGAGCCAATGCACCCAGCCTTTTTTTTTTTTTTTTTTTTGAGACAGTTTTGCTCTTGTCTCCCAGGCTGGAGTGCAATGGCGCCATCTCAGCTCACTGCAACCTCTGCCTCTGAAGTGATTCTCCTGCCTCAGCCTTTTGAGTAGCTGGGATTACAGTTATGCACCACGATGCTTGGCTAATTTTTATATTTTTAGTAGAGATGGGGTTTCCCCCTGTTGGCCACACTGGTCTTAAACTCCTGACCTCAGGTGTGCCGCCCGCCTCAGCGTCCCAAAGTGCTGGGATTACAGGCGTGAGCATGCCACTGTAACTGGCCAGGAAAGTCTTCTAATGACTCTTAGAAATGAAGAAAGTGAGAGATACATGTTTGTCTGCATAAAGTAATACGGCTCCAAGCTCAGCTTCTGCCTTCATTTCAGACCTTTCAATTGGAGAGAGCCCTTACGTTACCAAAAGGATCCCTTTCATAAGTGAAATATACTTTGAATCAAGGGTGATTATTTTATATCGTGTTAACCATGATGCTTAAATTACAGCAGCAGTTCAGCTTTGTAAGTGTTTATGAGACTTCCACCTTGTGCCAGATTCTGTACAGATGCTACAGGGAATGTTCCAGGATAAATTCTGGCATTAGCATTATTTATTGTGATGTCTTAATTCAGCATCCTAAATGTAAGCATCTGGGTATGGCATGAAATCTTGTATAAGCAAAATAACAATAAGGCCTTTAATGTGAAAGGCTTGCCTAGAGACACCCATCTCTAAGGCAGCCTCCAGTGTCTTCCCATTGTTCTTAAAATAACATCCAGACAACCTTAGCCTCATCCATACCACCTTGCAGACCTCATCTACCACTGCTACTTACTGTCTTTCCATGTCATCCCTCACTAAACTGTGCTTTAGCCCTCCTGGCCTCTGTTTCTCATACCAAGTTTGTTCCTATCTAAGGGCCTTTGCGTTGGTACTGTGTATGCCTGGAACCTTTCCCACTGGAAATGTGGCTGGATGCTTTCTTATTCAAGTCTCAGTTTTAATGGACCCCATTCCAATGGGCCATTCCCGTTAACTAGACTTGCTCATCATTCTGCTTTTTTCTTTCCTCGTTACAAATGTCTGTAATACACTTGTTTCTTTGCTTTTATTGTTTGTTTTTTGAGACCGGGTCTCACTCTGTTGCCCAGGCTGGAGTGAAGCGGCACCATCATAGCTCACTGCAGCTTCAGACTCCTAGGCTCAAGTCATCCTCCTGCCTCAGCCTGCCACACCCCCCATACCTGGCTGATTTCTAAAATTTTTGTAGAGACAAGCTCTCTTTATGTTGCCAAGGCTGGTCTTGAACACTTGGCCTCAAGCAGTCCTCCTGCTTGAGCCTCCTAAAGGCTGAGGATGACAGGCATGAGCCACTGCACCTGGCTTGATTTCTATGTGTGCTTGTTTACTGTCCGCTTCCTCTATTAGAATAAAACTCCATCAGAGCAGAGCCCTGCCTGGCTTGTTCACTGATGTATCCTTAGCATCTAGAACAGTGCCTGGTATATAGTAGGTACCCAGTAAACATTCACTGAGTGAATGAATGAGTTGCAGACCCAGGTTGGGCTGTGGTCCTAACATGAACATCACATTCCTTGTTGGATCATTCCAGGGGAGACAATCCAGGGCCTGAGGGCGAATCTCACCAGTGCCATAGAAACCCTGTGTGGTGTGGACTCCTCCGTGGCAGTGTCCTCTGGCGGAGAGCTCTTCCTTCGCTTCATCAGCCTCACCTCCCTGGAATACTCCGTAAGCCCCTGTTCTCCCTGGGGTTACCTTTCCACCTCTCCGTTTAGTAACAGACATTCTCAGCGTTACCTGGACCTTCCCCGTCCCCTCAGTGTGCTCTTTTCCTCCTAGGATTACTCCAAATGTAAAAAGATCATGATTGAGCGGGGAGAACTTTTTCTCAGGAGAATATCACTGTCAAGAAACAAAATTGCAGATCTGTGCCATACTTTCATCAAAGACGGGGCGGTGAGTGGATAACCATCGTGCGTGGTAATGAGGAGCAAGGGCTTTGAGTCACGCTGCCTGGGGTGAAATCCTAGCTCTGCCACCCACTTGCTGTGTAGCCTTGGGCGAATTACTTAACCTCTCTGCAGTTTTCTTCTGTGAAATAAGGGCGACAGTAGTACCTGCCTCCCAGGGTTGTTGATTAAATGAGGCAGGATGTGTAAGGGGCAAGGGGTGTGAGGGCTTGGTATTGTGCCTGGCACATAGCGCTGCGTGAACGTAGATCTTGTTCTTAGAGACGGTTGTCATTGTAAACAGGCAGAGAGGGACAGTGGGACAGCATGTGTGATTCTTGATTTAATACAGTGTTTTACTAAAGAAGTACTTTTATGATTGTCTGTGTAGTAAATCCGAATTAAATCAACACAGAACAGCTCTTGTCGCTGGTTAACACAGGACTTTCTTAGTGAAGGTTAGCAATAGGGGGAGATTGTGGAGATTTTCTTTTTACCTTCATTTTAGATGCTATTACAGAGATAGGAAGCTGCCAGGTATCTGTAAGTGAGGGCAGACAGGAGGCACAAGCTGAGCCAGTCTCCCAGCACAGGGGTGAACAGACTATCATATGCGCCTCCCGCCAGCACATTTCCTTTTGCCACCTAGGCCTCCCCAACCATAAAATCATTTACTTGCATTTTGACTCTGAAATCTTGTCCTTCATTTTATTGGCCCCTTCCCATCCTTTGAAGTTTGCTATTAAAGGCATAATAGATCTGAGTGAAACTTGTACAAAAGCCAGTTGCAAACAAAGCCTTTTTTGGGCAAGTGGAGGCAAGGTTGTGATTGCTGCTTGCTGGGGCCTTCTTCCACAGACCTTCCGTGGCGTCAGAATTGTGTGGGTCTTCGTTTGCTCTAGTGTAGTGTGTGTGGTATGTGTGTACTTTACCTGCAGTCACCTACTCGGGACCGATTTAGACAATTTACAGCAGAGCTGCTCAGATTTGAACATGCACAGGAGTTGGCTGGATCTTATTAATTGCAGATTTGGATTCATTTTTCTAGGCTAGGGCCTAAGGATCTGCCTTTCTAACAGGTTCTCAGGTGAGGCCCAGAAAGAAACTAGAGAGCCGGGTCTGCCGCCTGGTCTTACTCCATCTTCCGCACTCTTCCTTAGGAGGTTATGGAGGCTGGGCATGGTAGCTCATGCCTGTAATCCCAGCATTTTGGAAAGCCAAGATGGGCGGATTGCTTGAGTCCAGGAGTTCAAGACCAGCCTGGGCAACATGGCGAAACCCCGTCTCTACTAAAAATATAAAAAATTAGCCAGGAGTGATGGTGTGCTCCTGTGGTCCCAGCTACTCAGGAGGCTGAGGTGGGAGATCACCTGAACCAGGCAAATTGAGACTGCAGCGAGCCGACATCATACCAGTGCACTCTAGCCTGGGCAACTGGAGTGAGATCCTGTCTCAGGAAAAAAAAAAAAAAAAGAGGTTATGGGCCCACTGTGGTGGCTTATGTCTGTAATCCCAGTCAGAGGTTCGCTTGAGGCCAGGAGCCTGAGCAACATGTAGAGGACTGTCTCTATAAAAAATAAAATAAAATAGCTAGTCATAGTGGAAAAAAAGAAAAGAGATTATGTACAAGTGTCTACATGTTGCATCCGTGCCACAGATAGGTTGCGTTTACCCCAAACAGTGTTTATCAGTTCAAATAAATTAGCCGTCATTTCAAAATTGGATTTTTGGCCCCTCTAAGCAAAACCATCACCTGGTCTAGCAGTTGTGGGGCCACAGGACACAACAGCTGGAGCTGAGGAGTCCTGCGTCTCTGTAGCCTTTTCTTTTTGAGACAAGGTCTCACTCTGTTGTCCAGACTGGAGTGCACTGGCACAATTCCAGCTCGCTGCAGACTTGCAGACTCAACCTCCCAGGCTTGAGTGCTCCCCCAGCTCAGCCTCCCAAATAGCTGGGACTATAGGCACTGCATCCAGCTGATTTTTGTTGTTGTTATTTTTTGTAGAGATGTGATCTTGTCAGGTTGCCCTTGGCAAGGGCAAGGCAAGTTGACTGGTTTTGAACTCCTGGGCTCAAGCAGTCCTCCCACCCTGGCCTCCCAAAATGCTGAGATTACAGGCATGCGCCACCACGTCCAGCCTTCCGTAGCCTTTTTGCTTTGCTGCTGGCCCCACCCAACCTGCTGCAGTGACTTCTGCTACCTACCTGGTGCCTGTAGGCCTGAGTGTGCAAACCATGTCTTAGAAATAGGCAAACCAACCCAAGGGAACCTTATGGAGCCTTCAGCTATCCAGGCTTTTGTATCTCATGGGTAACACTGCATGGGAGTTCCATTTCTGCACCTGCTATGGGATGTGAGACCTGGCAGAAACGGTTTCAGCTTGCAAACGGGATGGAAACTCTACTGTCAGATCTCTTTCTGATCGTAGTTGATTTGTGAGAGAGTGTATGGAGATGCTTGGGGTGTGAGGAACACGCCGCAGTGCAGAGGGTGTGGGTGAGCACCCAAGGAGCCTGCCCCTTTGACAAAGCTTTCTTGGTCCACAGAGAATATTGACTCATGCCTACTCCAGAGTGGTCCTGAGAGTCCTGGAAGCATCCGTGGCAGCCAAGAAGCGATTCAGTGTATACGTCACAGAGTCACAGCCTGATTTGTCAGGGCATGTACTTTTCTTTTCGGTTATGTGCCCAGCCATCATTTTACAGAGCAAACTGCAGATTAGCATCCAAGAGGAACAGAACCAGAATGTGCCCCCAACTTGCCAGCAGTCAGCAGTGCCTTTCTTTCTGCCTCTTCCTGCCTCTGGAAGAAAAATCACTGAATTTGCGGCAGGTCCTAGTACAGGATCTAGGGGTTTCACTTAAGTATTTAAATCCATGGAAGAGCAGAGATTATATTGATGAAAAATTTTTATCAAGGAATAGGACTCATGTCTCCATCTCTCTAGTTGATAATAAAAGCAAAACTTCCTAAAGAACCCAAATTCTTCTTTCCTTAGTCTAGAGTCTTGGGATCTGCCCCTTAACCCATTAGTATTAATGTGAGTTTCAAGCAAACATCCACTGTCCACATTAAGTGACTCATCATACATCACTGAGACGACTGCCTTGTACTTTCTCTAACATTCTCAAATTGTCATCTTCAGTAAGAAAATGGCCAAAGCCCTCTGCCACCTCAACGTCCCTGTCACCGTGGTGCTAGATGCCGCTGTCGGGTGAGTGCCCATCTTCGCCAGCCATAGTCAACCTCCGCTACCCCACGCTGGCTCACAGCTGGGTTTTCAGATTGAAAATCTGAATCCCATTCATAAAACCACACCAGGTAGCATCCTGCTTCTTAATTAATAGCTGCCCTAAACCAGCAAGCTTGTTATGAGGTTATGATAGCATACACAGAAGACAGAGCTGTAGGATGTTGTAGACGGTGAGAATTGTGTCTATAGCTTTATGGCTATAAGGGTGAGTGCTTTTTTTTTTTTTTGAGATAGTTTTGCTCTGTTGCCCAGGCAGGAGTGCAGTGGTGTGATCTTGGCTCACTGCAACCTCTGCCTTCCAGGTTCAAGTGATTCTTCTGCCTCAGCCTCCCGAGTAGCTGGGATTACACACCACCATGCCCGGCTAACTTTTTTGTATTTTTAGTAGAGGTGGGATTTCACCATGTTGGCCAGGCTGGTCTTGAACTCCTGACCTCAGGTGATCCGCCTGCCTCAGCCTCCCAAAGTGCTGGGATTACAGGCATGAGCCACTGCGCCCGGCCAGTGTGAGGGCATTTTAAGAGCAAAGTACAAAGGTCAGTTAGGATCCACAGAGGATAATCAGGGCCCTCTATTTCTTTGAAGACCTGACTGTCCTCGGTGGCATGCTGGGATGCTTTGTCTCAGCTAAAAGATGCAAATTTTGTCCTAAAGCCAAGGTCATGTGTTCCTCGGTTTGTCAGTGTATTTCACAAGAGAAAACAAGAGTAATGATCTCTTGGAATGAAAACAAGATAGATGACTAAGGAAATTAGGAATGTGTTCAAAAGTAAGCATTTCAAGGAATTCTACTAATTGCTCATTTTAAAAAGTAAATTGACCTTCATCCTACCAGAAAGATTCTTAAGGCTGGGCACAGTGGCTCATACCTGAGGCAGGTGGATTGCTAAGAGTCCAGGAATTAGCAGCCTGGGCAATATGGCAAAACCCCATAGCTACAAAAAAATTTCAAAATTAGCTGGTCATGGTAGTGTGTGCCTCTGGTCCCACCTACCTGGGAGGCTAAAATGTGAGGATCACTTGAGCCCACGAGGTAGAGGTTTGGGCTGAGATCATGCCACTGCACTCTAGCCTGGGCAAAGAGTGAGAACCTATCTCAAAAAAAAAAAATGAAAGATTTTAAAATTTTGTAACACTTGTCCAATTTCAGATCACATCAGATTTTAAAAATTTTGTCTGGGGCTGGGCATGGTGGCTCATGCCTATAATCCTAGCACTTTGGGAAGCCCAGGTGGGCGGATCATGAGGTCAGGAGCTTGAGATCAGCCTGGTCAACATGGTGAAACCCGTCTTTACTAAAAATACAAAAAAATTAGCCGGGCATGGTGGCATACACCTATAATCCCAGCTACTCAGGAAGCTGAGGCAAGAGAATTGTGTGAACACAGGGGGCGGAGGTTGCAGTGAGCCAAGGTCGTGCCATTGTACTCCATCCTGGGCGACAGTGAGATGCTGTCTTGAGAAAAAAAATGTGTTTGGCTTGTACTGAAGTAGAACAGGAAGTAGGGGACACCACACTTGGAAGGATGACTGCTCTGTCAGGACATTTTTGCTTCAGTTACAGATGTATGTGTGTACGCGCTGGGCAGCAGTGTGAAGTCTGTGTCTCATTGTAGGGTCAAAAAATGCCCCTGGTAACAATGCCAGGAGTTGATCGTCACGTGTTAAGTGCTTTTTAAAAAAACAGGTAGTTGTGGGAGGAACTTACCTTAATAGAAATGGAATATTGACCTTTCCAGATGATGATGCTACTCACTAGCTTTTTTTTCCCCTTAGCTACATCATGGAGAAGGCAGATCTTGTCATAGTTGGTGCTGAAGGTGTCGTTGAAAACGGAGGAATTATTAACAAGGTAAGAGCATCAGTTCTCCCCAGTTCCCTGCTCAAGGCTCGAAGGTGTCTTGCTGACCTAGGACCCACAGCAGTGTTGTTCCTGATGGTTCATTTGAATCCTGCTTCACTTCAGGACTTCATAAGAGCACTGAATTGTTGCCCAGTTCCCATAAGCCATTGCAACGGTCAGTCCAATTTTGGTCAAATTTTTCTTCTTTTTAGATTGATCTACATAAATGAAGACAATGTGATTTAGTCAGGTGTGATGGCTCATACCTGTAATCCCAGCAATTTGAGAGGCCAGGGTGGGAGGATCACTTGAGGCCTTGAGTTCAAGAGCAGCCTGGGCAACATAGTGAAACCCTGTCTCTACAAAAAAATTAGAAAAATTAGCTGCCTTGCCTAGAGTACCCCAAGATAGGAAAAAAAAAAAAAAGAAAAAGAAAATTTAGCTGGTCATGGTAGTGCTTGCCTGTAGTTCCAGCTGCTCAGGAAGCCAAGGCAGGAGGATCACTTGAGTCCAGGAATTTGAGATTGCAGTGTTATGATCACACCACTGCACTATGGCCTGGACGATGGTGAGACCCTGTCTCAGATTAAAAAAAAAAAAGTTTATTTACATTTACACAAAATGGGCTTGAATTGGAATCGGGGTTTTGTCTGGTTTTTGTTTACATTTGTTATCCTGTATGTGTATATATATTTATGCACATATATATATACACACACACAAAGAATATATACACAAATGTTTACATTTTTTTACAAATATATTCATATGTAAAGTATATAGTATATAAATATAACATATGTATTTATTTTTATTATAATATATTTTTTCAGTCAGAGACTTGCACTGTCGCCCAGCCTGAAGTGCATTGGCACAACCTCCGCTTACTGCAACCTGCACCTCCCAGGTTCAAGTGATTTTCCTGCCTCAGCCTCCCAAGTAGCTGGGATTACAGGCGCCCGCCACCACGCCCAGCTAATGTTTTGTAATTTTAGTAGGAATGGGATTTCACTACGTTGGCCAGGCTGGTCTTGAACTCCTGACCTCATGATCTGCCCACCTCAGCCTCCGAAAGTGCTAGGATTACAGGCGTGAGCCACCGTGGCCAGCCTGTCATTGTTTTCATTGTAATTGAGCACACTTGACCTCAATTTTTTATTACAATTTCTTTATCCGTAGTTTAATTTAGATAAGTTTCATGAAAGCTTTTTTTAGTTAAAATATATATAACAAGGCATGGTGGCTCACACCTGTAATCCTAGCACTTTGGGAGGCTGAGGCAGGTGGATCACCTGAGGTCAGGAGTTTGAGACCAGCCTGGCCAACATGGTGAAACCCTGTCTCTACTAAAAATACAGAAAAATACTGGGCGCAGTGACTCACGCTTGTAATCACAGCACTTTGGGAGGCAGAGGCGGGCAGATCACAAGATTAAGAGATTGAGACCATGCTGGCCAATATGAAATCCCATCTCTACTAAAAATACAAAAAAAATTAGCTGGGCGTGGTGGCGCGCACCTGTAGACCCATCTAGTCTGGAGGCTGAGGCAGGAGAATGGCTTGAACCCAGGAGGCAGAGGTTGCAGTGAGTGGAGATCGCACCACTGCATTCCAGCCTGGCAACAGAGCGAGACTCTGTCTCTAAAAAATAAAACACAAAAAATTACGGGGCATGATGGTGAGCTCTGGTAATCCCAACTACTTGGGAGGCTGAGGCAGGAGAATCACTTGAACCTGGGAGGCGGAGGTCTGCAGGCAGAGTCTTGAGCCACATGGTAACTGCATATTTAACTTTTCGAGAAACTAATGATTTTCCACAGCAGCTGTACTACTTTACATTCCCACCAGCAAAGCACAAAGGTTGCAGTTTCTCTACATCCTTGTCAACACTTGTTTTATTTTTTGAGATGCAGTTTCACTCTTGTTGCCCAGGCTGGAGTGCAATGGCACAATCTTGGCTCACTGCAACCTCCGCCTCCCGGGTTTAAGCGATTCTCCTGCCTCAGCCTCCCAAGTAGCTGGAATTACAGGCATGCGCCACCATGCTCAGCTAATTTTTGGATTTGTAGTAGAGACCGGGTTTCACAGTGTTGGCCGGGCTTGTCTCAAACTCCTGATCTCACCTGATCTACCCACTTTGGCCTCCCAAAGTTCTGGAATTACAGGCATGAGCCACTGCACCCAGCCTATTTTTTAAATTATAGTTATTCTAGAAGGTGGGAAGCAATCTCTCACTGTTACGTTACCCTAAGGAACTAATGGTGTTGAGGATTTTGTCATGTGCCTAGTGGCTATTTTAATATCTTGGGAGAAATGTTTTTTTTTTAAGGTCCTCTTTGATTCCAGTCAGAATTACATATGTTGTGTATATACGTAACTTTCTGTTGCTATTTTTAAATTGTTCATTTATTGTAATAGAGAAGAGGTCTCACTGTGTTGGCCAGGCTGTCCTGAACTCCTGGGCTCAAGTGATCCTCCCACCTCGGCGTCCCAAAATGCTGGGATAGAGGCGTGAGCCGCTCTCCCCGGCCCGCTTTTCTGTGGCTTCTATTTCAGATGCACTCTAGATCTCATCCGTTCCACTTTCTGCCTTCCCAGATTGGAACCAACCAGATGGCTGTGTGTGCCAAAGCACAGAACAAACCTTTCTATGTGGTTGCAGAAAGTTTCAAGTTTGTCCGGCTCTTTCCACTAAACCAGCAAGACGTCCCAGATAAGTTTAAGGCAAGAGTTTTCCATATTTGAAGGGGTTCTCAAGTCTAAACTGAAACCTTTGGAAAATTGCAGTCCTAAGAATTCCCGGTAATTTTTTCACTTCTAATGCTATTTTCCCCAGCACTTGGAATACAAAGATAAATCGGTGGTTGGGCTCACACATTTGTCCCTAGAATTTCAGTCTTTCAGTCTCTTAAGTAGCATCATAGATGGGTAGAGAGGAAGCCAGGAAGCTGGTGAGCAAGTCCCAGCTTTGGGCTCAACTAAGCTCAGCTCCTGTCGCCGCAAGTTACAAATTGTGTGGCTTGGGCAAGTCCTTTCTTTTTTTAAAATTTTTTAATTATTATTTTTTAGGGTATCCAAGGAAGAAAGGGGCAAACCCTTTCATTGCGACCTCTGAACCTGTGTGCTTGTCTGTAAAATGGCATCATAATACCTGACAGGGTTATGAGGATTGTAAGATAATCTTACCACAGTGCCTGGCACGCCACAAGCTCTCTATAGTGGCTCTCCATCTTACCTTGAGAGGTCTAGAGAAGCTAATGCAGCATGAGAATGAGGGGACATGTGATTTAAGTTTGTTACATCATAGCTCTCGACCAGTGTGTCATGATCTGGCTCATGGGCACAACTCTGCCCTCCTCTCTCTTGAGAGAGCAGTGTCAGGAAGTAGCACACTGTTCACTCGTGCCAAGGCCCCGAGTTCAGAGCCCTGAATATTCAGCGCCGACTAATGTGTACTTCTTGTTTCCTCAGTATAAGGCAGATACTCTCAAGGTCGCACAGACTGGACAAGACCTTAAAGAGGAGCATCCGTGGGTTGACTACACCGCCCCTTCCTTAATCACCCTGCTATTTACCGACCTGGGCGTGCTGACACCCTCAGCAGTCAGCGATGAGCTCATCAAGCTCTATCTGTAACCTGTGGGCCCTTTGCTACTCAGGGGTAGCTTATGTAGTCGAGGCAGGGTGAGTAGCTGCTTGACACCCCAAGTGAGCCAGGCTAAAACTGAGATGTGTTTTAATGAAGATTTATGGACTAAGGACTTAAAATCATCCATCTTGGAGAACCTTTCTTACTCATTGCAGTCCCATCTAAGAATGTGGCAGTTATTCCAAAACCCAACCTAAATTATTCTTATGCTTTCTAGAAACTTTCATTTTCGGTTTCCAGAAATACAAGTTAGATTATTGGCTACTTAACTGATGAAAGATGAACCCAAGTCCACCTCTCTTCATCCTCCCCTGTATTCCAGACTGATTTGCCAAAAGCACTTGAGATGCAGGCCAAAAGGCAGCCACACCCCTCTGCAACAAATGACCAATGGCTGGTCAGGACATGTTACATGTGGTGCCTAATAAGAGGCAAGAAACACTTGCTGAATCTGTGTCTGGCTTCCAGTGGTGAGCACATTCCTCAGCAGGATCAAGCCAAACAGCAAAAACTGTACCAACAGAACGTGAGGAAGGCCGAAGCCACATTTAGCCGTGGTATGTCGCATGGCTCGCCACTTACAAAAATGCTTTCTGGAATATTTGTAAACTGAAATTCTGTGTGTGGAAGAGATGTTTAAATGTTTGGGTCCTAAACAGCTTTTTAAAATTAAACTTGGAAACAAACTCAGTATCTTTTCAAATAAACTCCAGGAAAGACTCTGATGTGGTGTTGCGTCAATACTGGCCATCTAGGGGAAAACATTGTGCAGCTACATTTACGCACTCAAGACAGGCAATCAAAAGGATGCCATTTATTCAAAAGAAGGCACAAAAAGTGTAATTCTCCTTCCTGGAATATGACTTAATTCCTCTGTTTTTCAGCTATTCACCAATAAAACAATACTGGGACTATTCTTAACACACAAAAACCACAGCACATGAGCCACCTTTGCAGGGCATCACAGGATAACTGAAGCCCAGGGCCAAGGACATTCAGGGAGGTCGGGTGCCTGAAGATACTAAGGAATGGTTTTGAAAACCAAAAGTCAAGTAATACTTCAGTATCTTTATGTTTAAAAATAACTAAAAAACAGCCTCATAAAAGCTCATATATAAAGGTACATATACATCTATGTAACCCATCACAATAAATATTGACTTCCATTATTTACGCTCAAATAATTTTACATTTTCTTCTGTTAGACTACTTCAAGACTGGAGTTGTTCTGTTGTTTTTTGCTTTTTTTTTTTTTTTTTGAGACGGAGTTTCGCTCTCGTTACCCAGGCTGGAGTGCAGTGGTGTGATCTCGGCTAACGGCAACCTCTGCCTCCTGGGTTCAAGCAGTTCTCCTGCCTCAGCCTCCCGAGTAGCTGGGGTTACAGGCACATGCCACCACACCCAGCTAATTTTTGTATTTTTAGTAGAGACGGGGTTTCACCTTGTTGACCAGGATGGTCTTGATCTCTTGACCTCGTGATCCACCCCCATCGGCCTCCCAAAGTGCTGGGATTATAGGCATGAGCCACTGCGCCCAGCTGTTTTGTTTTTAATGAGGGTCTCACTGTGTTGCCCAGGCTGGTCTTGAACTCCTGGGCTCAAGTGATCTGTCTGCCTAAGTGCTGGGATTACAGGCAAGAGCCACCGCACTTGGCCAAGACTGGACTGTTTTTAGTAAAATATTCACAATTGTGAAATCCCTCATTTTCCTCTAGTCTGAAAGGACAGCTTTCAGAGATGTGATTCTTCTCAGATGTCTCCTGAAGAATTGATTTCGAGTGAAAGCAAACGAGCCATCCACCATGTTAGGGAACAGCTATGCCCTTGTGAGTTCATCTGTGGCCCTGGAATCAGCTGTCATCTTCCAAATCTGAGATCCCTAAATCTGCTGTCTTGATTGTTCTTTTGCCAGTTGTCAACAAGCCCTTCTCAAATTCTTCTTCAGTTATTTTGCCTTTTTTAAGTTTTTTCAAGAGTCTTGTGTCATTGAGAAGTTCTTCCATGTCCTCATCTTCAATATCAGAACCCTAAGTGCAGAAGAAACCAATGAACTACTGAATTTTTCAGCAATAGTTTTAATAGAAACCAGTAGTTTTAACTCGGGAACTATAGCTCTCAGAGTGGCTTCTGCAAATAGAGCAAATTCCCAGTCCTAGTTACCAATGTAACAGAAATCTGAGGGCCCACACAATTCCTATTTAAAGATCTACTACAGTAATACTTGTTCAAGATTCTAAGGTGACATGTAAGTAAAAGTGTAAACTTTACCTCTTCCCTTTTCCTTTTCTCATTCATTTTTTTCTTCTTTTCTTTTTTGGCCTTCTGCTTCGACCAAGCTTTATTTTTTATGAATTTTCTCCTCCCTTCATTTTCTGTTTTCTCTTTTCTTTGTTGCTCCAGGAGTTTCTGCCTCTGCTTTTCTCTAATTTTATCTTTAAATGGAATAGTGTCTGTATTAACGTCCACAGGCACAAAATCTGGAAATTGCTTTCCTCTCAATTCTGGCATCTTGGGCATCCTCAGCAGGGCAAAACCTCGAGCAAGGCTGGCAAAATCAAGATCTAATTCAATCAGAAGATCAGAGTTAGCACACTCAACAGGATTAGAACAATCAGTAATGGCTTATAATTTTTTTTCGAACCAAAGGGTTTAATGAATTCATTTTAATTTAATGAAAATAATTACATTTTTACAAAGTTAAAAGGAATACTCAGCAGCCAGTAGCCAGTTTATTCTGTGTCTCCTCAAAACCTGGAAACACTTTTATGAGACAAAACAATCTCACACTTGTAAGACCACCACAATTAAGATGAAGACATAGAAAAAGTCCAACTTACCCTTTAATCTGAAAATCAGGTTGCATTCATGCTTTGCATAAGCCTGGACATAGGACACAAAAGCTTTCATGCCCTTTTCAAACATAGCTCTGTCGGCCAGGGCCATGGACTTGAGTTTTGGCAGAAGGTCCACTGTGTTTTTCTGGAGCTTCATCTCCTGCAGGGGGCACTACACACACACCACATTCTCACCTTCCTTGGCTGCATCATCTTATCCCCAGGGATTCCCCATCACAACCAATAAAACCAAAAGCAAAACAATTCCTTTAATCTTAAATCAGAAGTCTGAACCCCAAATCCAACCCAAATATTTCACTTGCTCTGAAAAGTATGTTAAATTTTTTAAAGAAAATTTAGGCCTGGCACAGTGGCTCACACCTGTAATCCCAGCACTTTGGGAGGCCGAGGCAGGCGGATCACGGGCTCAAGAGATTGAGACCATCCTAGCCAATATGGTAAAACCCCATCTCTACTAAAAATACAAAAATTAGCTGGGTGTGGTGGTGTGCGCCTGTAGTCCCAGCTACCTGGGAGGCAGAGTTTGCAGTGAGCCCAGATCACGCCACTGTACTCCAACCTGGCGCCTGGCAACAGAGCAAGATTCTATCTCAAAAAAAAAAAAGAAAATTTAAAAATCCGATTTCACATGACAATCCTAATCTGGTAACAAAGTATGGCAACACTGGGTCTCTGTTCACAAGAGGTAACACTTGCCGAGGCCGAGCAGAGCCTGCTACCGCACAGGAGGCTTGGTCAGTCCATGACCAAGGTGACTCCACAGCCTTAAAGCCCACCAGGGCCCCACACTGCCACCACCAGCCCAGCCCCAGTGAATTCACAATTTGTAATTTCAACTGCTGACCACATGCCAGAGAACTTTTCCAGCTACCCTGTCACTAGGTATTCTATGTGAAAAGGGAAGACAGCTTACTTTTTGGTTAATTGCAAGGAAATTGATGTATGACTCTTCCATAGGCAGGAGGAACACCAGAGCGCTGCCTCTGTGGCCAATGCGGGCTGTGCGACCGCAGCGATGCACGAAGGCACTGTGAGAACACAGGGTGGAAATGGGTGCCCAGGTGATGACGGCTAAGCAGAGCTCTGGCTCCAGCCACAGGGCTGATGCTGCTAAAGTGCTATGGGGAGCCTGTAGACTTCACAGCTCAGGGTGGACTTGGCCATTTACTAGTGTAAGAAATAGAAGAACTGGCAATTAAACCAGCATTGCAGATACGATTCCATAAGAAACATTTAATGTGAACTCTAAGTAAAACTTAGATCTTTCTCTCTGATCACACAGATAGGGCATGGTCCCCAGTGGAAAATCTGGGAAACAATGAAAAATATAAAGAATAAAATAAAAATGACCAATAATCTCAGAGGTAATCATTAACACTTGGGGGTTTATAGGCATTTTCCTATGCTTGGAAGCATATATTAGGAATATATGCTGACTTTGGAAAAAGTAATTGTAATTTTCACATGTGGTGTTGTACTGCTATTTTTCATTTAGACATTCTATTTTCTAGATGTTCCAGTTTCAAGAACTGGTAATATTTGAAAATATTTTTAATTGCTGCCAATACACGATACGATATCACTATTTTACCATGAATGGGGTATTTTCATCCATTTGCCTATTTTTGCTACTTAATGGATTACTCCACTCACACAGCATCTCACACTGTTGCCCAGGCTGCAGTGCAGTGGTGCAATCCATTGCAACCTCTGCCTCCCACACTCAAGCCATTCTCCCGCTTCAGTACCTGGGACTACAGGCACGCACACCTGGTTCATCTTTATATAATTTTTGTAAAGATGGGGTTTTGCCATGTTGCCCAAGCTGGTGAACTCCTTAGCTCAAGCAATTCACCAGCCTAGGCCTCCCAAAGCGCTGGAATTACAGGCGTGAGTCACCATGCCCAGCCTCAAATAATGTGTTGTTTTTTCTCTCTCAAATAATGTGTTGTTTTTTCTCTCACTGTCTGAAATTTCTATGACCTTGCTCTACATGGAGCAGGGCAGGGCCTCAAACCATTTCAAAACTGTTCTGGCAAGCACTATAGGAATGCACAGGGTCACTGCAGACCCAAGCATGCTGGAGGCTTGCTATAAAATAATGTTTCAATGAGCATCATTATCTATTTATCTTCTTCAGGATTCCTACTTTATTAGGCTAAATTCCTCAACAGAGAGTGGGTGGCAGCCTCATACCATACCTTGCACTGCCGGGAGGGTCGCACTGCAAAACCCAGTTGACTTCAGGAATGTCGATTCCCCGGGCCATCACATCAGTGCACACTAAAATCCCACTAGGAAATGAGAAAACGGCATTCTGAGTAAAGAGGTCACCATCTTCATCACCATCAAACAGCCTAGTGATCTGGATGACAGTGATACGCAGGTTCCGGAGCTTCTCATAGAAGCTAATTTTTTTTTTTTTGAGACAGTCTCGCTCCGTCGCCAGGTGCCAGGCTGGAGTGCAGTGGCGCGATCTTGACTCACTGCAACCTCTGCCTCCTGGGTTCAAGCAATTCTCTTGCCTCAGCCTCCCGAGTAGCTGGGACTACAGGCATGCACCACCATGCCCAGCTAATTTTTGTATTTTTAGTAGAGCTGGGGTTTCACCATGTTGGCCAGGGTGGTCTCTATCTCTTGACCACGTGATCCGCCCACCTTGGCCTCCCAAAGTGCTGGGAGAAGCAAATACTTAAGGTAATATTTTAATGTTTCTTCCTCCTACAAATCTCTAGGACTTCACAAATTCCAATATAAATTGGAGCGAGGGAAGAGACAGCAAAGGGATTTAAAAAATTAGAACATAACCATTTGAAAACCAAAACTATATGAGTCTAATCCTTTGTAGCCATCTGGAAAACAACAGACACTTCACTCCATGACTGAGGCCCAGGTGTCAGGTGTATCACTTTGCCCAAAAGAGGACTTTTAATGTAGCCAGATGTTCAATGATTAAGAAAAACAGAAAAGTATGATTTGTAAGCACAAACAGAAACAAGTTCTGGTCACTGGAAGACCACAAGTTCCCTGCTGTGTAGTTACAAGCCTGATAAGCCAGACGGTTTCCATCCTGACAGGACAAATGGATTGCTCCTTGCTGCCTGACCCTTCCCTGGGCCAGGCACAGGGCAGTCTGGGAGCGAAGACAATACACAGGGATCCTGTGTCACGGAGCCTGCCATCTAGCACTGGAGTTCAGTAACTAGGGAAGTGACACAGCAAAAGGCAAAGGGATTAGAACAGAGCAATGGAGGTTCTGGGTGTTTACAGAGAGATGATAACCGTGTTAGAGAGGGAAGAGGGTTCCAGACAGGAAAAACAACACATTTGGGCAGCACAAGCTATGGGAGAATGGGGCGTTTGGGGACCTGAAAGAACACCCTGTGACAGGAAAGCTGCTCCCTCCAGTGAAGCCCACCCACCTTTGCAATTTGCGGAACTCCATGAAGATCTTATTGCGTTTATATTTCATCTTTCCATGAATGCACATGATCTTCACGCCCTTCACCAGCGCCTCCAGAGCCTTCCCATAGTATTCCACACAGGCACAGGTGCTGCAAGAGGGACAGAGGGCTTAGAGGCATTGACCACCTTCGTTCTTCTACAACTGGGAGAGGGAACAGTGAGCAACAGCTGCAGTAGATGCAACCTAACTCTGAGCCCTCCCTAGGGCAATGAAGAGGAGAAAGGCAGTGAGAATCATCCACAACTAAGTTTTCAATCTGTAATCCTCTCAGCCAGTGAAAGGCCAATCTTTTGACAAAATCCCTTAAACACGAGTTAAAACCCCCAAGGACGTATTCTGCTGTCTAAAGATGTTCTAACAGGGAATCTCCCTGACCCTGAGAAATGAATGGAAGTGAAACAGTTATTCAGAACAAAAGCAACGGCATCTTAGCCACAAATGGTCTTACAAGATTTAAAAATATTCCGCTTTTCCTTTAGGGAACTGCTGCTTGCCCAGTTAGCAGGATTCCCACAGGCTCAGCAAATAACCCAAGCTAGACCAATCAGATCCCTTCTCCCAGATATTTGGGACTTGGAGCTGAGTCATCCAAGGACAAAAGGGGGTTGGCAGAGTCATCCCAATGAGGATGTGCCCTAAAGAGATGGTCCATCACTCTTGCCTGGGATCCTCCTTCCCTGGGAGCTGGACACTCAACATTCTCTCTGAATCTGTGAGCTCCTTACCCAGCACCCTTCTCATAAAGTTCACCCTGGACCCTTTTCTTTAACTGGAAGCATTCCAAAGTGATTTCTCATCCTTTTGCAGATGAGGGAACTGAAACTTACCAGAGAGACAGAACAAGTGGCAGAACCATCCCAGGTCTAATGCTCCCCCCATCCCAGACTGCCACATTCCAGTTTGGGCTAACTCTTGTCTACGTCAGTTCTTCCACCTATGCTGTGACTGCTACCAGCTGGGTCCCTCTTTTCTACCTTGAGTCACATAGCATATAATGAAGTGGCATTTCACACACTAAGCCTCACAACCCACAGATCCTGAAAACAATCTGGTGGGTTCTAAAATCAATTTAGTGGGTCTCAACCAGCATTTTAAGAAAACCAATAGCTGGAGTAGAACAGAATAGAAAACACCCCACCTGGCAGAGTGCAATTTCGTGAAAACCTTTGTTTTATTGTATTGTTTGGGTATGTACCAAATTCTTACTGTGGGTCATGGTCAATATTACATTTTGTTTGTAGGATAACAGATGGAAAAGAAATGTAAAATTATTTTTTATGTAATGCCAAAGATCAACACATTTATATTTGGAGAAAAGGGGAAAAGAACCAACCAGTCCAAAGAACATCCTCACCTGTTCCTATGCTGCCTTCTGACCACAGGACAAAGCCCTACTGTGGCAGACTTCATGGGTGGCTGATAAACACTGTTCCCAACCACTTCTTGCTTCGCTGGCCACTACCACAAAGGCAGAAAAGCTGCGCACTCATTTTCTCTGCCGCTCTTGAAATGAGGGGCCACCATGTGACCCACTTTTGGCCCCTAAGATGGATTCACAGCTGAAGTCAGCTAAGGCAGAGTGTTTTCTGAGGAAGTTCTTTGCTTTTCTAATTAAAAGGCATGGATATAGCTAACACTGCCATACGCCCCCTCTGCCTTCCCCTTCCCCACTTTCTTCAGTGCAGACATGACAAGGTGTAACAGTGGTTATCCAGAATCCATGACGTGACACATAGGAAGAGAAGACCAATCACAACACTGACTTTGACATGACTGACATATGAAACCCACGTGAGAAACTGCCTGCCTTTGGACTTCTTTTTTACAGGAGAAAAATAAAGCCACAAACCACAAAAGTTGGGTTTTCAGTTATTTGCAGCCAAAAGCATGCTAGATGGAATCCAAAACCCAAAGGCACCTGCACATTCTGGCTGAATCCCTGATGCCCCTACCACAGAGACCAGGAGTACCTGAAGAAGACCAGGTGTTTCTCCTGCTTATGATTGCGAAGGAAATGGACCAGCTGATTAAATTTCTCATCTGCCTTGCATACCTATAAAATAAAAAGGGAAATTAATAAAAACTGTGTTTGGCAATAATAATCCCCGTGGCTATTTTCAGTTTCGGCGTTCAGTTTTAAGGAATGCCATTCTCTCTATGGATAGGACAGACTTTAGTCAGAATGTTAACTGGTCTACCTAGCTCAGAATAAACATCGACATGTGCTGCTGCCTGTAAAAGTTAATTTGTATGTCACAAAATCACACGGCTCAGAGAAACACTGTCATCCAACAGGCATCAGTTCCCAACTCCCAATCCCAATCTACACCCCAGCTGTCACACCAGCTCCAGGGTAGATTTTTATTTACTTATTTTATTTATTTATTTTTTAAGAGACAGAGTCTCAATATGTTGCCCAGACAGTCTTGAAATCCTGGCCTGACCTCAGGCAATCCTCCCACCTTAGCGCTAAAGTACTGGGATTACACGCATGAGCCACCTTTCGTGGCCAAAGGATAGATTTTTTTTAAAATGTAGATTCTTGGGTATGACATACAGATTCTGATTCAGTAAGTCTGAGATTGGACCTAAGAATCCATATTATTTTTTCTTTTTCTTTTTTTAAATGCCGTCTCAGATAGTTTTTTAACAGCAAGAATCCATATTATTTAAGAGTTTAAAAAGGAAAAGTTTACCCAGGAAATTCTGATGCCAAGTTCAGAAGTCATTGCTTTAAGTTGAACAATGATTTCCAGAAAGCAACGTACATAATTATTTAAAAGGCCTCCATGGACACAGACCCCACTGCTTTTCTTCATAGTGCATCAAGTCCTCCATTCTAACTCCCAAATTAGAGACATTAAATTTACCTGAATGCATTCATCCTATTTTTGCCCAAACCAAATCCCCAGTTTGGAATTTTTTCTCATGTACTCAGCCATCTCTAAATGCAAAACAAATGCAAAATAACAGAATGCAACAGCAGACACAGTGGGTTTCCAAAGCTAACATTAGTACGAGTACCCCTCATCCAAGGCCCTTGGGACCTGAAGTGTTTTGGCTTTTGAATGTTTTCAGCTTTTGGAATAACTGCACTATACTTACCAGCTGAGCATCCCTAATCTGGAAATCTGAAATCCTAAATGCTCTAATGAGCATTTCCTTTGAGTATCATATTGGCACTCAAAAAGCTTCAGATTTTGGAGCATTTCGGATTTTGGAATTTCAAGTCAGGAATGCTCAACCCATACTTACTAAGTACCAAGCATTATCATGGACGTTTTGCATGGATTAATTAATCCTCCAACAACTTTACGAAGCTGTATACTACTGTGGCCTCCATTTGACAAGTGAGGTCCTATAAGTTCATCGGTTCATTAAGAAGGGGACAAAGCCAAGATCTGCAGCAGGCAGTTCTGCTCTAGCGCCCATACTCTGCACACTTCCCTATGCCTACCTGATGCACTGAGCTAGCCTACTACTTCATCCAGCCCGGCCTCGGTCAGAAACATCAATGGTAACTACAGCTTCCACTTCTGATGAGCCTATCTGATTTTGACAACACTCTCCCGTTACACTAGGTGCAGTTACTCATTTGCAAACTCATTCTACCTTTCATCTGCCTACAAATTGACACAAACAGAAGAGCAGCCTCGACAACCACAATCCACAACAATAGGAACACTCTGCTTTCGAGACCAGCTTCCTTCATTTTGAATAACAAGACAGACATGTTCAGGAGCTGAGGAACTTCCCCCTCAGGCCTAAAGAAATATTCAACCTGAGAAAGCTGATTGCAAAAGAGAAAGAAAAGCCCCAGCCCCGGACAGGTGGGCTGATGTGCTGTTAGTAGTGACCTGGCCTGTGGGTTCCTCCGTGCCTCCCTTGTAGCCTATGCTCTCTGCACTTGTGCCTCGTGACCCATTCCAGCAATGGGACAGAACAGAACAGGGCTGGGGAGTGGCCTCATTACTAAACAATCAAGTTGCCAAAGGCCCATCTACTTCCTTGTGAAGAAACTACAGAAGCCAGCAGCTAGTCTTCACTGCTAGAAATTCAGCATATTTGATGCAAGTAAAAAATATACAACATTTACAGAGCAGAACATTTCCACCCAAAAAGTCTCCTTAGGAGTGAGTCTGTTGTTTGATTTTCTGTGTTCCACCTGCATATCTAACTATGCCCTTCTCTGGGTCAGGCTGTTCTGACGGGCGCAGGAACTAGAGCTGTATCATGCCTGTACCCAGTACACCCCAGGCATGTGAAATAGAAACATCTGGTTACTTGAGGTCAGAGGTTCAAAGATACTGTCCTTAGAAACTGTACTTACAATACATTTATGCCCAATTTAACTTATTCATTCAATGAGTGGGACCACCCAGACCATTTGTCCTAGCTCTGTCCCCAAAAGCATTTCATATGTGCCACAGGGTCTCATATATTTATTCTCCTAGCACAATTTCTGTAAAATGAGCACTGGTCATTATCGCTGAGTAAGCAGCAAGCCCAGGCACTCACCATGTAGTAGTTTTCCAGGCGGGAGGGGGTCTTCTGGGTGCTGCTGGCTGCCACGCCCTTCTCCTTGACCGAGACCCGGACAGGGTTCCGGAGGCCTGCTCTCACCAAGTTCTCCACTTCCTGCGTCTGAGTGGCAGAGAAGAGGCCTGTTCTCCTCTGCTTTGGCAAAAACTCCAGGATGGTGTTGATGCTGATGAAAAGAGGAGAGCTCACAATTAACCCCTCACTTGCTAGCATAATCAACACACAGTGCTTCACGATACTAAACAGGTATTCAAAAGACTGAAAGTGAAGCCATCAAAATATTTATAGTCAGATATACTGGGAGGTAAAATTATAGGTGATTTTTTGTTTCTTCTTTATATTTTCATTTTTCCAAGGTTTCTCAAATTTTAGCATACAATTATAATGATATGTAAATTATAAACATAAAGCTATTAATTAAAAAACAACAAAACTGCCAGGTATGATGGCTCATGCCTGTAATCCCAGCACTTTGGGAGACTAGGATGGGAGGATCTCTTGAGCCCAGGAGTTTGAGACCAGCCTGGGCAATATGGCAAAATCCCATCTCTGCAAAAAATACAAAAAACATCCAGGCATGGTGGTGTGCGCCTGTAATCCCAGCTACTCAGGAGGCGGACGCAGGAGGATCACCTGAGCCCAAGAGGTCAAGGCTGCAGTGAACATGATCACACCACTGCACTCCAGCCTGGGTGACAGCGCAAGACCCTATTTCTAAAAAACAAAAAATAAAATGAAAATGAAAATTAAAAATACCTAGTCATAAAGCGGTAAATTCCAGTTTGCTCTTCTTATGTATCACCTGCCCACTCAAGCCAGTGAAGTCTACAGCCCAGTACCTTGCCTCGAATCCCATGTCCAGAAGTCTGTCTGCCTCGTCCAACACCAGGACATCCAGGGATCGCACACAGCTGGCCAGATCCAAACCTTCCGCCTTCCTTCGGAACATGTCTTCCAAGCGGCCAGGAGTGGCCACAATGATGTTCCCACTTTGGAAAGAAAGTTAACATTTACCACACTCTCTAGATCTTGGGAATGTGGTTGATGATTAATAAATACCAAGTTTCCTATCCCCCCAAAGTCATTTATGCCCTAATGAAGAGAAAGAAGACCATGAGAGTGGAAGAGAGTGCTGCAGGGTATAAAGAGTGAGGGCTGCGGTGACATGCGATCTGGGCTCTGGGCTATGACCCAGGCAAGGTTGGCAAACTCCAGCTCCCAGACCAAACCTGGGCTGCTGCCTGTCCTTGCTAAGTATTTATTGGCAGACAACCACACCCATTTATTCACATGTTGTCTACCACTGCCTTCACACTACAAAAGCAGCTGAGTAACTGCAATGGAGACCATATGGTCCACAAAGCCAAAAACATTTACCATCTGCTTCTTTACAGAAAAAGCTTACCAACCTCTGACCTACGCAAGTTACTCAAACACTGTAGCCCCAGGTAATTCATCTGTAAAATGGGAATGTCAACAGAATTGAGAATCCTCTGTAAAGATCACAGACTCAGGGCCAGATGTGGCACCGACCGACTGGCTGATCTACAAGATGTATTTTTCCAATGTGGATTACATGCCAACAGTTAAAAAATCAGGAGATTATACACACAAATCTGGAATTCTATCTTCTTTTTAAAAAATTCAAAATCTGGCACTACTGAGCTCAGAGTCCTGCCAGGCAACTACCAGCTGGAGACGAGTATTCCAGGCAGCTACTGGCCAGTTCCTCACCAGCCCCCAGCCCTGCACACATCTATCCTGACCACTCATTTATCCTGACATAGTTCTCTTGACCTCTGTAAGAACCTGAGTTTGTGACGTGCTCATCAAGGCCTTATGGGAAGGAGACAGCAAAGCACAATGGGAAGCTGGCCTGGAGAAAACATCTTTTTGCAGGAGGAGGAGGTGGCTGCTGAAAGGGGGACCCACAGTTAGGCTGAGATCACACATCAATTCCTAGGTTCAGTGCCAAGAGCAAGCAAAGAAATGAGCAGACATGAGCAAACTCACCCTTGTTGCCTAAACCTCTCAACATCTTCTCCAGGATTTCTGCCTCCGATCCAAAGAATCTGGCTACAAGAAGAAAACAGCCTTTGATTAAGTTCAGCAAAACAACAGCCCATGGCTAACAGGGACACTGTATCCAATTCACCTGAACTGCGGGAAGTGCTTCGTGAAATGCGACAGGACCTCGTCTATTTGAATGGCCAGCTCTCGAGTAGGGGTGATGATTATGGCTCCAACCTACCCACATGGAAGGAAGGGACATAGTCAGCAGTGCAAGGGACTTCCAGAGATGAACTCATAGACCCTGCACCCTCCACCACACAAAGGAAAGTTCCAGAGAAACAGCAGTTCCTGGACTTTCTGAGCAGCATCTCTGAGCATGTATCAACTACTCTGAATTACAGTTACTTGTCATTATACACTGCAGTTAAGCTCTTTAAAGTCACTGAGAACACTGAATCAGTGAACACTAAACCACTGCTCACAGGGTTAGGTTCCTGTCGGTCTCTGGGCATCACATTTTTGTCAACCAATCAATACATAAGCCTATTTTATGTACATTTGTGCTCAAAAGACTCTATTTAATATATACTGCTGATTCAGTCCTATTGAACTCGTGGCAAAGAGAACATTAACTCATGCCTGAGCTTATGCTTCTCTAGCACGTGGATTTTCTCTGTCATAACCTTCTTGCACCCAGGAACACGAGACTGCACCTCAGTACTATATCACGGGGCCATTTCAAAAAGCAAAATCACCAACATAAAGCACACAAATGTGCAAAATGGCTGGGCGGAGTGGCTCACACCTGTAATCCCAGCACTTTGGGAGGCCGAGGTGGGAGGCACTTGAGTGCAGGAGTTTGAGAGCAGCCTGGGCAACATAGCAAAACCCTGTCTCCTCAAAAAATACAAAAAATTACCCAGATATGGTGGTCCACACCTGTAGTCCCAGCTACTTGGGAAGCTGAGGCAGGAGGATCGCTTGAGCCTGGGAGGTGGAGGTTGCAGTGAGCTGAGATCATGCCACTGTACTCTAGCCTGGGTGACAGAGCAAGACCCTGCCTCAGGGGAAAAAAAGGTGAAAAACATGGCACTAAATGGACAATGAAAAGGACATTGTTTATACCTGAGCACTAAAACAAAAGGCACCTTTGCCCACACCCATGACCACAAAAGCACCGAGGATCCACTGGGTGTTATACATTTTAACGAGCAGGTAAATTCATAAATACAGAATCCACAAATAATCAGGATTAATTGTCTTTTCTTTTTTGAAATGGAGTCTCACTCTGTCACCAGGCTGGAGTGCAGTGGCGTGATCTTGGCTCACTGCAACCTCCACTTCCTGGGTTCAAGCAATTCTCCTGTCTCAGACTCCCAAGTAGCTGGGGTTTACAGGCGCACACCACCATACCCAGCTAATTTTTATATTTTTAGTAGAGACGGGTTTCACCATGTTGGCCAGGATGGTCTCGATCTCTTAACCTTGTGATCCGCCCGCCTCAGACTCACAAAGTGCTGGGATTACAGGCTTGAGACACCGCACTGGGCCAATTGTCCTTTATTTTTTCAAGTTTCATTCATTCATTCATTATTTGTAGAGACGAGGTTTCACTGTGTTGCCCAGGCTGGTATCAAACTCCGGGACTCCAGTGATCCTCCAGATCCAGCCTCCCAAAGTGCTGGGATTATAGGCATGAGCCACTGCTTCTGGCCTATTTTTTCAAGTTTGTATCCAGCTGCTTAATCCAATGTGAACCCTTTGATTACTAGGTGAAAATAAATCACTTTTGCTGTCCTCACCTGACTCTTTTTTAACTTCTCTTCTCTTCTCAGAAGAATTTCCAGGATGGGGATGACAAAAGCGAGTGTTTTGCCACTACCTGTGACCTGCAAACAGAGAGTTTTGATTTCCTTTTCTTCCTCAGAGTTCATTTGAGAGAAAACACGAGGACAGGCTGCGCGTACCCGAGGCACTCACCGCTTCTGCAGCGACATCTTTGTTTCGCATGAACAGAGGGATGGTTGCAGACTAAAGGGAGAGATTGCAGAGCACGGGTTAAAAGATGCCATGAACTCACAGGTGAGACCGAAAGCCCTAGGAGCAGAATGGGCGGCGAAGGTCATAGTGGGGCCCACCACAAAAGCGACTGAGTAACCAAGTCACCACAGAAAAGTTGAATCAAATGCAGCAACTATGTCTACAGGGAGAGCGTGTGGGGACAGTGAGCTGAGCTGGGAGGCAGGAGTCCTGAATTCTAGTGCTCTCTCTCCTACCTTCCCCTCTGAACCAGGAAGGGGTTGCAGACATTGGGTTTTAAGGTCCCTTCCAGCCCTAGTATAACAGAATGATGATTTCAATAAACTCTCTCATTTTAAGCGCTGTAGAGGTCTCCAGACTTTACAAGAAACCTGGTTTTAGCAACCAAAACAGCTAAATCTCAATCGGTTTCAGATCCCCAGGGCCTGAGCTCACTTGTATCACAGCAGGTGTAATATTATTCCAACTGCCTCTACACAGTGACTTCTATCCTCCCCCCTCAACCCCCAAAGGAACATTTCACAATGTATAGAGACATTTTTGGCTGTCAAAACCCAGGGTGGACCAGGTGTGGTGGTTCTTATCTATATTCACAGCACTTTGGGAGGCTCAGGTGGGTAGATCCCCAGTTCCAGACCAGCCTGGGCAACATAGGGAGACTCTGTCTCTACAAGAAAATGTTTTTAATGATGTGGATGTGATGGTGCATGCCTGTGGTCCCAGTTACTCAGGAGGCTAAGGTAGGAGGATCACCTAGGCCCAGGGAGATGGAGGCTGCAGTGAGCTGTGATTGTGCCACTGCACTCCAGCCTGGGTAACAGAGTGAGACCCTGTCTAAAAAATAATAATAAATAATAAATAATAAATAAATAAATTTTAAAAATACAACCAGGGTTGGGAGGTGATGTGCTCCAGTGGACAGATTCTAGTAATGTTAAACAGCCTACAATGCCCAGATAGCCCCACAACAAAACACTTCCCAGCATAAAATGTCAATAGTGCTGGGGGTGAGGACCCTGCTCCAGGCCCCTGTGAACCACACAAAAAATATTATGTTTTCTAGTAGCCATAGTAAGAAAAGTAAAAAGAAATGGGTGAAATAAATTTTAATATTTTATTTAACCCAATATATCCAAAATATTGTCCCTTCAACATTTAATCAATATTTAAAAATCAACATTTTCCATTTTTTTTTCATACTAGGTCTTCAAAATCCAGTGTGTTATTTGATGCTCAAAGTACATTTTGATGTGGATGAAGTATATTTCAAGCACTCGATAGCCCTGGGTCTGGTGACTATGTAGTGGATGACAGGTCTAGACAATGAACTCTGAGGGCAGAGATTGAGTCTTGTTCGCACTACATTCCCAAGGAAGGGCACACAGCACTCCCGGTTTCCATCTCCAGCCCCACTTGCTGGAGACGGATCCTGTACATTCCTGGGAATCTTATGGGTACCTCAAACTCAAGACTTCATTTATTTTAAATTTTTTCTTTTGTGATGACAGGGCCTCCCTACGTTGTCCAGGCTGGTCTTGAACTCCTGGTCTCAAGTGATGTTCCTGCCTTGGTTTCCAAAAGTGCTGGGATTACAGGCATAAGCCACCATGCCCGGCCTTTATTTATTTTAATCTCAGAGATGGGGTTCTCCCTATGTTGCCCAGGCTGGTCTTGAACTCCTGGGCTCAAGGGATCCTCCCACCTCAGCCTCCAAAGTAAATGGTACTACAGGCAGGTGCTCCTGGGTACCAGCTCAGTGTTTAAAAACAGAACGCTTGTGGCCGGGTGCGGTGGCTCACACCTGTAATCCCAGCACTTTGGGAGGCCAAGGCAGGTGGATCACCTGAGGTCAGGAGTTTGAGACCAGGCTGAGCAACATGGCAAAACCCCACCTCTACTAAAAATACAAAAATTAGCCAGGTATGGTGGCGCATGCCTGTAATCCCAGCTACCTTGGTAGGCTGAGGCGGGAGAATCACTTGAACCTGGGAGGTGGAGATTACAGTGAGCCGAGACGGCACTCCAGCCTGGGCAAAAAAGCGAGACTCTGTCTCAAAAAAATTTTTTTAAAAACACAATAAACAAAAAATTCTTTTCTGACTTTTGACTTGACTCTTGGCCTGAGAACTCTTGACTTTCTCTCTGAAACCTGTTACACCCTCTAGCTGTTCTCAAGAAATGGTAACACCAGCCAGCTACTAAGAATAAAAACCTTAGGTCCCTCTAGAGTCTTCTCTTTCCCAACCTCCACTTCCAGTCCCTTAGCAACCTTAAAGACCTCTCAATATCCACTGGTTCCACCCTACTCCGAGCCACCATCATCTTTTACCTAACAATGGCCTCCTAAGCAACCTGCCTGCCTCATCTCTTACGCCTGGAAAGGCCACTCTCTACAGAGAAATCACAGCCCTTCCTTTTCTAAACAGCTTCCTAGATAAGATGGCTTCCCACTACATTCAGAATGAAATCCAAGCTCCTACAAGACCCTGCACAATCCATCTCTTACACTACTCTTTTTTTTTTTTTTCCTCCCACTCACTCTCCACTCTTACACTACTCTTGATGTTCAGCCACAAAGGCCTCCTTTCTGCTGCCCAAACTATGTGCAGCCCGCCCCAGGGCATTTTTGTGCACTGGCATTTCTCTCTGCTGAAATAATCTGCCCCCAGTCACCCCAGAGCCAGCTCCTTCTCAATCACTGAGGTCTCAGCTCAATGACACCTCCTCAGAGAGGCCTTCCGTAACACCCTGTCTCACCTCTCCTATCCTCGCGTGTCACTATCACAACAGTCTTAGTTCTTCCACAACACTAACCAGCAGCTGAAATTATCCTTTCTCTGGCTCCTACCCAAGGAAGTGAGGCTATGAGCAGATGCCAACACTGCAAACTGCCCAGACCCTAGAAGAGTTCCTCACACACAGCAGGTCCTCAAGAATTACTTCTTGAAGAAATGTATAGCTGGAGTCAGGCCGCTTCACTTGGATGCATAACAACAGGTAACACTTACTGAGTTCCTACGGTGTGCGGACTGGTTTATTTAGTACAGACAGCAACCCCATGAGGCAGGTGTTATTTTTTCGTCATTTCACAGAGAAGGAAAATGAAGAACGAAGAGATTAAGCCATTTGTCCAAGGTCTCACAGCTACAGTGGGCAGGGCCAGGATGAGAACAAGGCTCGAGACCCCAGTACCCGAGGGCGGGGTGGGGCGCGACCCCACTGCCCGCTCGCTCCTGGAGTAGCTCTGCATCCCACCAGTCTGGGCAGCCTGGAGACGAGGCAAAAGCCCCAGCTGGAGGGATGAGCGCCCCAGGGCTCGGGTCTGTCCGATCACCTCCGGCGTATCCGATGCAGCGGGTGTCTGCCCCTTTCCCAGTCTCATTTCCCCCCGGGAACCGATACCTGCACCGGCGTCATGTATGGGAAGCCCAGCTCCCGCAGCGCACCGAGCACCCGTGGGTGCAGCGGCACTGGCAGCGACTCCCAGGAACCCTCCGTCACGTGCTCCATGGCGCGCTCCTTCGCCGCCGCTCGAATGCGCACCTCCACCGACCACTTCCGCTTCCGGCAGCTGCGGCAGCCGTCCGGGAACCGCGCGCTGGAGCAGCCGAGTTCCGGAGCTCGGCGAAAGCTTCCACGCCGCGGGAGAGAGGAAAGGCGCCCGCGAGATGGTGAAGGCAGGCGGCGGGGCAGGCCTGGGGAGTTCCACCAGCCCCGCGCAGCTCCCTGGACTCCGGGCGCCTCTCCGCACCGGGCAGGGGTTTTGGCGGGAGGGAGTCTGGCCCGGTTCTCCCACTTTCTCTGCCTCTCGGAGGCAGGTGGCAGCACAGGACCGCGTCCAGGCCGAAGGACAGTGGGGCTAGCTACCGGGGGCAGAGAAACGTGCCCCAGCCCCGGGGGCCCCGGGTTAGCAGCCCTGCAAAACAGGCACCCGCTGATGGCGACGAGAGGGGGGTCCGATGGTCAGTACGTCTTGAATGTTGATTTACTTTCCCGGAAGTTAGGGTCAGAGTCCTAAGGACACTATCCTATTCCTCTATTCACTGTTTGCCTAGGCCATTCATGTCCACACACACCTTCACTCAGCAAGCTTTTACTGACCACTCATGAGCTGAGCTCTGTGAGGGCCAGTCTCCTCCAGCTAGGTGCATGGCTTGCTCCTGTTGGGGCTTTGAAAACGAAACTACAAAATGAAGTCCCCTGAGGCAGCCTCAGAAGCAGGTTTCCCTCGGACCTCTTGCCCCGTCTCTGATCTCTGATTCTCTGAGGCTGACCATAGAAACTCAAGTATCCCTCTTACTCATGGCGGAGCATAGAAACGGGAACCCCTTTTCTCCAAAGTCAGCCATAAAACCTAAAAATATTACTCTTAACTCCCTCTTTCTACCTTTCTGTGAAAAAAGTGGTCATAAAGAAATTACCTGGGCCGGGTGCGGAGGCTTACTTCTATAATCCCAGCACTTTGAGAGGCCGAGGCAGGCGGATCACCTGAGGTCAGGAGTTTGAGACCAGCCTGGCCAACGTGGTGAAACCCCGTTTCTACTAAAACTACAAAAAAATAAAAAAGAAAAGCCAGGTGTGGTGGAAGGCGCTTGTAATCCCAGCTACTCGGGAGGCTGAGCCTTGAGCATCGCTTGAACCTGAGAGGTGGAGGTTGCAGTGAGCCGAATTCGTGCCACTGCACTCCAGCCTGGGTGACATTGTGAGACTCCATCTTAAAAAAAAAAAAAAAAAAGGCCAGACATGGTGGTTCAGCCTGTAATTCCACCATTCTGGGAGGCTGAGGTGGGTGAATCACCCGAGGTCAGCAGTTCGAGACCAGCCTGGCCAACGTGGTGAAACCCTGTCTCTACTAAAAATACAAAAATTAGCGAGGTGTGGTGATGCACTCTTGTAATCCCAGCTACTTGGGAGGCTCAGACAAGAGAATCGCTTCAACCCAAGAGATGGAGGTTGCAGTGAGCTGAGATTGTTGTGCACTGCACTCCAGCCTGGGCAAGAGTGAAACTCAGTCTCAAAAAAAAAAATCATCTGATCTCCTTTGAGACCCCATTCCAGGAAGGGTTCTGTCCCCTAGCCAGAAGGAAAGAATGCTGCACAGAGAGGTGGAGAAAAATCCAGACAGGCCTTGCTAGGCTTCCCCATTCAGTCTATGAGCATTCGATCATGCCCTTCTTGTCCAGTCCTATTTCTACACAGCTGTGCATATTTTGTTGAGCCTAAGCATAAAAATGAATAGTCTTCCCTGTATCTTCGGGTCTTAATTCTGAAGGTTCCTTTGTCATGCAAAACCATGACCAAATAAATTTGTATTATTGTGCCTTCAGTGAGCAGAGATCAAGCCAACATACTTCAACCTGGGAACAGAGTGAGATCCATGGCTCCAAAAAAACGCGCGGGGGGGGGGTGAGGCGGACTTCACAGATAGGTTCTAAGGGCATGGGGAAACTGCATATCCATGTGTGTCTTCTGGACTCTACTATCTACTAGTTTTCTGCCCTCAGGACCCTTTCCAAGCCTGTTTTCCTTCTCATTTTCAAAATGATTTTACCCAAGGTAATGGCAGTTTTGAAGGATAAATAAGACAGACCAAGTAAAGTGCTTAGTACTAGATCAAGACTTTACACAGTGCTCAATAAATGGTAGCAACTTTTTTTTTTGAGACAGAGTCTTTCTCCATTGCCAGGCGCCAGGCTGGAGTGCAGTGGCGCGATCTCGGCTCACTCCAACCTCCGCCTCCCGGGTTCAAGCAATTCTCCTGCCTCAGCCTCCCAAGTAGCTGGGACTACAGGCTCGCGCCACCACGCCCAGCTAATTTTTGTATTTTAGTAGAGATGGGGTTTCACCATGTTGGCCAGAATGGTCTTGATCTCTTGACCTCGTGATCCGCCCGCCTCGGCCTCCCAAAGTGCTGGGATTAAAGGTGTGAGCCACCGCACCCGGCTGGTAGCTACTTTTATTACCAGCAGGCTGTTAGTTCACAGAGGAAGAACAGTTTCTACAGGTGGAGATCTAGTGTCTGGTTCCACCTTTCGCTCTGTTATCTGTAGCCTTGGACAAATAATTTAATCTGTTTTTAAACCTATTTCCTATATCCATAAACCTTGCGGGTGAGTGTAAATAATTCAACCCTTTCCTTTTTCCCAAATAGAAAAATACTTGAGATTTTAGCACTGATCCACCAGAGAAGCCACACAGGAAAACGTGCAGAAACTAAAACTTGGTACCATTCACTATCCTCAAGTTTATAGAATTAAAAAGTAATACACAGGCACGAATACTCAAAAAACATGGGACACGTTTCATGTCAAATAAGAACAGAAAGTTGGTGTGTAAAAAATGTGAATTAACTGCCAATATATAAAACACAGAATACTGACTGTTTTTAAAAAGAATTGTTTATTTACCGAACCTGGGGCATATTAGATACAACCAATTTTAAATTTACATTTTTTAAATCAATTTTGAAGTGTTTCACACACAAAAAATAATTGGCATGCAACAGTTGTCCAAAGGTGAAAGTCACCTTATCAATAAACTGTTGCAAATGTTCTCACCCAAGGTTGAAAAATTGTTTATCCTGAACATGAAAACCTGTAACAAATTTAAATTAATTATATAAAACTCGTTACTTGTAGTTTTCCCCTTGCAAAGGTCCAAAAAAAAAAAAAAATGTACAAGTAACTAATATATATCAGTCACAAAATAATCCTGGATCATCCCCATACCAAAACCAGATGCTCTTAATTTTAAACCCATCATCAGAGAACAAGAGAAAGTCATTTCATTTTACACAAAACAAAATTCACATGTGCCAAAAAGAAAGACCCAAGAGAAACAAACAAAAACCCTAGTGCTGACACTGATGTTCAGTGCCCTAGTTAAACAGTGGCCCAAAGGCCACTGATCAAAAATAAAATAGTGGCTGTATATCACCGCAATGAAATCCAAGAGGCTTTAACCCTTTGGCATCAGAAATCCAGATTTTTCCCATTATGTAAATACATATTTCCTACGTGCCAAGAGTAAGGGAAGTAGATGTGCCAGTGTGGAAAGAAAAAGAGCCACCATTCACTGGGACACCAGAGAACTGGCTTTAACAGACAATTAGAAGGTTAGGCAGAAACCCAAAAATGGTTATTAGCTGCTTGTGTCATCAATTTAAGTGGAGGTGATTGAGTCCTAAGGTTCAATGTAAGTATGTATGGGGGAAAATGGATGTTGAGTTGTAGCTTTAAAGCAAAACAAGAAAACAAAGTACAAAAGTACCCAGCCTGGCAGCATATGCCCAAGTCAGAGAGCCTCTGCCATTAGGATGGGCAGAAACCGTCAAGATTCATACTATTGTTTCTTGTAAGGACTCAAGAAAAATGAATCGTTAGTCACTTGAACCACAGAATAAGGGAATCTAAAGAATGCAGTCATTTTAGTAAAGTACTATCAGGCTTTGTGCCGATTTCCTGAACAAACTGCATTTAATTATGAAAACAATAGGAAAAAAAGAAATAATAAAAACTATACTCCCATATTTCACTTACAGTGTTTGAGTTCCTGGAAGGACCTATATAATGGAGGCAGCATTCAAATAAGAAATTATGCCAGTCAACTGTCAAATTTGCACTATAACTTTCCTAAAAAGGTGTTTTTTCCCCAATATCTATTAATCACAAGGAAACATAAGTTGTGAATGTATCGTTCAGAAAATAAAAATGGAAAAACTAATGACATTATTGTGACCAAGGTGTTTGGTAAACAGTGAATTCTGAGTTTGGGATCATCAGGAAGAGGCTTTTTAAACAACCCTCCGGACTTCAAAAAATCTCTTCAGGTAGTAGATCTGTCCCAATGTCATGGCAACTAGAACAAGAGCTTCAAAGAAGGACCAAAGGACCACTCTGCTGTTTGTGTTGTCGTTGACTGTTGAGGACAAACAAACAAACAAAATTTAACAACAATTCTCCCCCAAAAAAACATAGGCATCATAATTATTCTAATCTTCATGCTGTGTGAAAGTAATATTTTATACACCATTCTTAGAATAGATGTTGTCAACTTACGATGGGGTTATATCCCAATAAACCCAGCTTAAGTTGAAAATACATAAGTAAAAAATATATTTAATGCACCTAACCTACCAAACATCATAGCTTAGCCTAGCCTACCTAAAACATGATCAGAACACTCAGACTAGCCTACAGTTGGGCAAAAGCAACTAACAACACAAAGATTATTTTATAATAAAGTGTTTTATAGCTTATATAAGTTAAACTGCATTTTATATTTTATTTATCAAGTTATTGAACACTGCACTGAAAGTAAAAAACAGAATGGGCCAAGCGCAGTGACTCACGCCTGTAATCTCAGAACTTTGGGAGGCTGAGGTGGGAGGATCACCTGAGGTCGGGAGTTCGACACCAGCCTGACCAACACAGAGAAACCCCGTCGCTACAAAAAATACAAAATTAGCCAGGCGTGGTGGTGCATGCCTGTAAACCCAGATACTCGGGAGGCTGAGGCAGGAGAATCGCTTGAACCTGGGAGGTAGAGGTGGTAAGCTGAGATCATGCCATTGCACTCCAGCCTGGGGGACAAGAGTGAAACTCCATCTCAAAAAAAAAAAAAAAAAAAAAAACAGAATGGTTGCATGGGTACTTGATGCAGTTTCTACTGAGTGCGCATCACCTTTGCACCATCATAAAGCTGAACATTTCGAAGTGAAGTCATTGTAAGCTATGGGTCATCTATACTCTAACTACTTTTCTCTCCAAGCAACTCAGCAGCAAAGTTTTTGTTTGCTCTATTGCCCAGGCTGGGATGCAGTGATACAATCGTAGCTCACTGCAACCTTGAACTGGACTCAAGCAATCCTTCCACCTCAGCCTCCTGAGTAGCTGAAAGTACAGGTGTGCACCAGCCTGCCCAACTAATTTTTTGTTTGTGTAGAGAAAGGGTCTTGCTATGTTGCCCAAAGTAGTCTTGAACTCCTGGCCTCAACTGATCCTCCTGCCTCAGCCTCCCAAAGTAGAAGCAGAGATTTTTAAAAGACACCTTAAAGATAACCATACAGCCAAGTCCATTCTGCGTGTATACAGGGAGCAGAGAAGAAAAGGTGACTTGCTCAAAGTCATACTTCTAGGGTTAAAACCCAATCCAACCATTTTTCTCCCTCCCGATTGAAAGATCCTATATTAGTATCCTTTTTCCTGAATCAGAAGACTGACTTCTAAAAAAAATAAGGAATCATTTCAAAATCACAGTTCTCCAAAATGCAATTACTTACAAAGTCAAAATACATCAGTCTAAGTGTCTTTTTCCCCAAATATGTGACAAATATTTGTTGAGCACCTACTGTGTACTTGGCAATTGTTCTCGGTGGAAGAGGTTGCTCAGTTACATGGATCAATACTGACAGTTACTACTAGACCATCAAATACAAGACAAACTATTCTCATCATCTGTCCAACTCTCAAACTAAGGATTTGATCCTTAAAGTAAAATTCACGCCTACTCTATATTTATTTACTATACTCAATCTGTTATATTCAAGTTTCTGATCAAATTCTTTTTATTTTTATTTATTTATCTATTTTTGTGAGACAGAGTCTCACTCTGTTGCCCAGGCTAGAGTGCAGTGGTACGATCTCGGCCCACTGCAACCTCCACCCTCTGCGTTCCAGCTATTCTCCTGTCTAGGCCTCCCAAATAGCTGGGACTACAGATGTGCACCACCATGCCCGGCTAATTTTTGTATTTTTAGTAGAGACGGTGTTTCATCTTATTGGCCAGGCTGGTCTCAAACTACTGACCTCCTGATCGACCCGCCTCGGCCTCCCAAAGTGTTGGGATTACAGGCATGAGCCACCATGCCTGGCCAAATTCTTTTTATTTTTAAATTTTTTTTTTTAAAAAAACAGGGTTTCATGTTGCCTAAGTTGGTCTCAAACTCCTGACCTCAAGCAATCCACGTGCCTCAGCCTCTGAAGTAACTAAGACTACAGGCAAAAGCCATTGTGTCTGACTCTCCAGTCAAATTCTATAACCTTAACTTTTAAAAATTACTATGTAGTATTTTATTTTTCTAAAAATGGCCAACATTAAAAATAATTACACTATAATCCCAGCACTTTGGGAGGCCAAGGAGGAAGGACTGCTTTAGCTTAGGAGTCGGAGACCAACCCTGGGCAATATGGAGAAACCATGTCTCTACAAAATATACCAAAAATAAAATAAAATAAAATTAGCCAGGTGTGGTAGTACATGCCTATAGTTCCAGCTACTTGGGAGGCTGAGGCAGAAGAATCACTTTAGTCCTGGAGGTTGAGGCTGCAGTGAGCTATATATTGTCACCACAGCACTACAGCCTGGGCAGCAGAGTAAGACCCTGTGTCTCTAAAAAGAAAATAGGGCCAGGCGAGGTGGCTGACGCCTGTAATCCCAATACTTTGGGAGGCTGAGGCGGGTGGATCATGAGGTCAGGAGTTCAAGACCAGCCTGGCCAAGATGGTGAAACTCCCATCTCTACTAAAAATATGAAAATTAGCCAGGCGTGGTGGCAGGCGCCTGTAATCCCAGCTACTTGGGAGGCTGAGGCAGAGAACTGCTTGAACTGGGAAGCGGAGGCTGCAGTGAGCCAAGATCATACACTGCACTCCAGCCTGCGCGAGACTCCATCTAAAAAAAAAAGAAAAAAGAAAATGAAAATAGGCCAGGCACAGTGACTCATGCCTGTAATCCCAGCTCTTCGAAAGGCACAGGTGGGTGGATCACTTGAGTCCACAAGTTCAAGACCAGCCTAGGAAACATGGCGAAACCCTGTCTCTACTAAATTACAAACAAAAATAGCTGGGGGGGGAGGGGGTGGTGCATACCTGTAATCCTAGCTACTCGGGAGGCTGAGGCACGAGAATTGCTTGAGCTTGCAGTGAGCTGAGATCGTGCCACCGCACTCCAGCCTGGGTGACAGAGCGAGACTCTGTCTCAAAAAATAAATAAATAAATAAAAAGAAAATAAGTGAAAAAGCAATTAACATGTTTCCAAAAGAGTAACTTTTATTCTAAATGGCATTTTTGTCAGAAATAAAAATATTTTTTTTAAAAGAAGAATTACTTAAAGTTACTCAAAAGTTGTGTGATTTCTTTTTTTTTGAGACAGTGTTTCGCTCTTGTTGCCCAGGCTGGAGTGCAATGTGCAGTGCGATTTCGGCTCACTGCAACCTCTGCCTCCCAGGTTCAAGCAATTCTCCTGCCTCAGCCTCCTGAGTAGCTGGGACTACAGGCATGCGCCACCACACCCAGCTATTTTTGTATTTTTAGTAGAGATGGGGTTTCTCCATGTTGGTCAGACTGTCTCAAACTCCCGGCCTCAGGTGATCCACCTGCCTCAGCCTCCCAAAGTGCTGGGATTACAGGCGTGAGCCACTGTACCCACCCCAAGTTGTGTGATATTTTTTTCCAGAGTAAAAATAGACACATGCTAAAAAACATTAACTAGAATTCTAAGAACAACCAAAATCACTAAACTTGTATGTAGTACTAATTCCAGAACATGAAGTTTACTTCTGCTGAAAACTTAGTAACACATCTCCTTTTTTCTTTCCCCCATAGAGATGGGGTCTTGCCATGTTGCCTAGGCTGATTTCCAAACCCTGGGCTCAAGCAATCTTCCCACCTTGGCCTCCCAAAGTGCTAGAATCACAGGTGTGAGTCACTGCACCCTACCAAAAAACACTTTTCTTAAAGTGACTAAGAGAAAAACAGGATATGAAACTGTAGAGACAGGTGTGGTAGCACACACTTGTAGTCCCAGCTACTCAGGAGGCTGAAGCAGAAGGAGCGCTTGAGCCCAGGAGTTTGAGGCGGCTGGAGTGTGCTATGATTGTGCTTGTAAATAGCCACTGCTCTCCAGCCTGGGCAGCAGAGTATGGAAACCATCTCTTAAACAAAGAATGAGCGGTGCTCACGCCTGTAATACCAGCACTTTGGAAGGCCGAGGCAGGTGGATCAAGAGGTGAAGAGATCAAGACCATCCTGGCCAACATGGTGAAACCCTGTCTCTACTAAAAATATAAAAATTGGCTGGGTGTGGAGGCGTGCACCTATAGTCCCAGCTACTCAGGAGGGTGAAGCAGAATCACTTGAACCTGGGAGGTGGAGGTTGCAGTGAGCCGAGATTGCACCACTGCACTCCAGCCTGACGACAGAGTGAGACTCTCTCTTAAAAAATAAAAATAAAAATACACAGCTTTAGTCACTTATGCTGCAATTCCTATTTCAAGAAAAGGCAAGGCTAAAAGAAAACAGACTTTAATGTAATTAAACAGTGATTATCTATGTGGCAGACTCCGAGTGATATTTTTTCTTTATGCTTGTATTTTCCAAATTTTATAACTAAATATGTGTTAACTTTTTTCTCCTAATTATAAAAATTACACCTGAGAAATGTTATCTGCCACATGGTCTCTTATTTGTGAATGTGAAAAGTAGTATTCTCTTCTTTTACTTATAGAAAAATGCATCATTTTTCTTTTCTTTCTTTGAGACGGAGTCTCGCTCTGTCACCCAGGCTGAAGTGCAGTGGCACAATCTAGGCTCATTGCAACTTCCACCTTCCAGGTTCAAGCGATTCTCTTGCCTCAGCCTCCCAAGTAGCTGGAACTAAAGGCATGTGCCACCACACCTGGCTAATTTTTGTATTTTTAGTAGAGAGGGGGTTTCACAATGTTGCCCAGGCTGGTCTCAAACTCCTGACCTCAAGTGATCCGCCCGCCTCCGCCTCACAAAGAAAAATGCATCTTTAAGTTTAAACAGAACACACTGAAGCACAATAACATCAGAATGTAGCGACCTGGGACACTGTCCTCATGCCACTCACATATTAGCCTGATCTAGAAGCAACACAGTATTATTGCAACACTGTAGTGAAAGGGTCTCATTATGTTCATTGCTGAGGAGTGAGTCCTATAGGAAAATTCACAAAAACAAAACATCATGGGAACCTTTTGTTTTACAAATTTAAACTGGATACCTATAAATTCTAGAAATTGCTAACACTTTTAAATATGAACACATAGTTCACTATTTGTGAAACAAATACAGGAGTATCTCTTCCACTCAAATCATGGGTGAGAGAACAAGGTTGGAACCCCTAAGACTGGAAGACATGTGCTTCCTCTGGCCACTGTGTTTCCAAGAACTTCTAAAACTTTAAAGCCATCTGGTCTGAACCAGTTAACATTGCAAAGTAGAGGAACTTGCCCTCTAACTTAGTTCGGTGCCCTTCCAACTCCAGAATGGCTGGTCCCCATCTGGGAGCAAGGTAACCAATAAATGGGTCCCAACAAGGTAAGAGAGAGAAAGCGAAGACCCCAGAAGGTGAGATTAAGCATGTGGCAAGGACAAAAAATTGTGAGGGAAGAGGCTGGAGTGCTTGTAGACAGACCTTGGTCCATATCATGCCCCACTCCACTCCTAAAAAACGTGGGGATGAGGGGAGCTCTCCAGGCTATTACATTTATACATCTTTCTGGCAACACGAGCTGATATCTGTGTTCGAGATCCTAAAGGTTTGTTTCTGTAAGTAGCAAGAACAGATTTAAGGACGGGGAAAAACAAAAACCACATCTGGAAGAAATTCAAGCTGTACTTATCTTTTTGAATCACTCTTCTCTCCAATCCCTATCACAATCTCAGAACAAAGATTACTGACATAAAATCACTGGCCTTAAGACAAGAGCTTCCTCCCAGGGAGATCTCTCCCCAAGAACTACTTGGAGGATAAAAAAACTGAACAAGAGTGTGAGTCTGAACCTAATACATGGAACTGGTCTGTGTATCGATATAGTACCTCTTAATTTTAAATGCAAAAGCCTAATTTTTAATGCTCTATCCTGCTGCAAAAACAGACTTTTGCAACCTAACACAAGATTTCAATCATCACTGTTTCCACAGAAAAATACTTTCTAAGTTCCCAACTTACAAACTTGAGAGCCCAAACTGATCTTCACCTGTTGGCTTGCCTCTACTCATGTTTTGGTGTTTTCTAATCTAACTATATTAAGGCTTCCATTTTAGTAAAAAGGTTAAATCTCAGCTCTAATATTAATCCCACTGGCACATAAGTTTCAGGTATGTGATTAAAAACCAATGCAACACCTGTTTTACCACATTTTCCCCTTCTGATTTAACAATTAGCTTATTCCTTAGCTGATCACACATTTTTAAAATACCAAAGAGACAGTCTTACTCGGTTGCCCAGGCTGGAGTGCAATGGTGTGACCTTGGCTCACTGCAATCAACGCCTCCCAGGATCAAGTGATTCTCATGCCTCAGCCTCCCGAGTAGCAGGGACTATAGGCGCATGCCACAACACCCAGCTAATTTTTAAATTTTTTTTGTAGAGACAGTATTTCACCATGTTGGCCAGACTGGTCTCAAAATCCCGACCTCAGGTGATCCACCCACCTCAGCCTCCGAAAGTGCTGGGATTACAGGCAAAAGCCACCACATCTGGCCAAAACACCAAAAAGCTTCTGCTAAATCTTAATAGCATTTTCTTGTTTAGAATGGATGTCCCAATAATAAACTACAAAGTTCCACAAAAGTGTATGCTCAAAAAATATCTCATGTAGGTACACTTTTAAAGCCAATGCTTTTACTGCAAAGTTTCCAAATGAGGAAAATACAAGCAAGCTGTTGAGTAAAACAACCTTCGCCATCAGACACTGCTGCAAAGTGACGGCATTCACTTACTGGCTCTGTGTATCCTCTCCCGGACTTCCATGTATTCCTGTTCGTGCTTTACAGCTGTCATTGCCACTGCCAGCTCATTGATCATTTCTTCTAGCTTGTTCTGGTGAGCTACAGGATTTGAAAACACACATTTGTCAATGTCTTTTTTTTTTTTTTTTTTTTTTTGTGAAGAGTCTCATTCTGTTGCCCAGGCTGGAGTGCAGAGGTGCAATCTTGGCTCACTCTCCCTCCAGGGTTCAAGTGATTCTCCTGCCTCAGCCTCCTGAGTAGCTGGAATTACACGTGCACACTGCCACAGCCAGCTAATTTTTGTATTTTTAGTAGAGATAGGATTTCACCATGTTGGTCAGATGGGTCTGAACTCCTGACCTTGAGTGATCCACCCGCCTCAGTCTCCCAAAGTGTCAGGATTACAGGTGTGTGCCACTGTGCCTGGCCATCTTTTTTTTTTTTTTTTCCTTCAAGACAGGATCTCTCTCTATCACCCAGGCTTGAGTACACTGGCACAATTATAGCTCACCCTCAAATTCCTGGGCTCAAGCAATCTCCTGCCTGAGCCTCCTGAGTAGCTGGGACTACAGGACTGCCTCACTAAACCTGGCTACCTTTTTATTTTTTAAGATACAGGGTCTCACTATGTTGCCTAGGCTGGGGCAATCTCTTTTTGAAAAATACTTATAAACTAACTTTTTAAAATCCTCAGAAAAGGCCTGCAAAAGAAGCTATTTTTAGAAATGGTTCAAACATCAATTTGGACTACTGATATGAATCAGGATGCCAATTTAATTCTCAAAGTATTTTTAAAAGTCCCTTTCCAGTAGAGAAACCTCTTTCCGGGTAGGAAACATACTATATAATGCTTACTAAGGAAATATAAACAACCCCAGGAAATTTCTTCTAATGAAATGTTACATGAAGTTCACTATACTGACTATTAACTACAGAGAAGTAGTAAAACACAGGGTTGGGGAGGAACTAAGAGCACAAAATAAATACATGTATTTTTTAAATGTAATCCTACAAATAACAAAATTTAAGAGTCATGTAACTCTAATATTAATTAAGGAGCAGCACCAAAACAGACTTTTAATCTCTATGAAGCTGAGCAGAGAAAAACATTAAAATGCTCTTAGGAAAATCCACATCAACTCAAACATTCTTCTGTGACAAAGTAATGCTTTCACTCTAGTAGGGAACAGCAGGCAATGTAAATAAAGACAAGCCCTTAGCAGCACAAATTTTCAACCAGGTATCCTCTTGAACCAAAAACACATACAAGGTACTGTTCTGAAGAGTAAACATGTGCTTCTAGATAGTGCCATGTTAGGACAATGGACGGGCAGGAGATAAATAGCACCAGGAAACATTCCCAGGGAAAGGGGGATCTCTTCATCCCTGCCCAAGATTGCGTCTCATCTGGGATTCCAGATTATCACAGACAATCCCAAGTTTTTTAGGAGAAACCAAGGGCCTCTACCACTGAAGGTAGTTGAACTGGAATGTCACTCATTTCCCTTTGGAAGCCCCATGCACAACGAGGAAGCAGTGGAGCAGCGTTTCTCAGCAGTGGCACTGTCGCCATTTTGGACTTGGACCAAAAGCTGTTCTACGTTGTGGAGAGGTCTGATGCACTGTAGGGTGTTTAGCAGCCTCCATGGCCTCCAAGCCCTAGATGCTAGGAGCACACACCCATGCAGTCTTCAGAATAAAAAATGCCTCCACATACTGCCAAATATCCCCTGGGGCATAAAGACCATCCTCACTTGAGAACCACTTGCTTTAGAGGAAGACTTGATTTGACAGCTGCCATTCACTGACAATAACAAGCAAAAGCAATAATTTTTGATATATGTTAAAAAAAATTAAGAAGTTCAATATTCACATTCATCAACCAACATTTTCAAACTATTTAAATACGATCAATCTCCAGAAAATAAACGAAAAAAGCCTTTCAGAACTCTTCATTCTCCCTGAAAATTAGTCAAGTCCTACCTATAAATGACCCTGAAAAATGAGCACAGGAATTACTAAGTAGTAGGACTGTCTACATTGTATATATTTCAAAATCTAACCAAACGACTCAGCTTCTTTATGATGTTAGCAATCTACTGAGTACCTGGGACAAATGTTACCGTGCTAATATTATACCATGAAATGTGTTGAACAATGACTGGCTTCAAAAACCCTGGCACGCACTGTGGAAAACAAAAAAAAAAAAAAACAAATGTTCTGGCTTCCAATAAGCAATTTATCCAGAACCACCAAGAACCAATCAGGGTTTATTACTGGTAACCTAAATAATAAACAATTTAACTGCAACATAAGGCTAAAAGAACTTTTGTCTTCGTATCAACATATGGCTCCTAGAACTGCATTTCATATCCAACCAAGCTTCAGGTTAGGAAGTCTACAAAATACTTTCTACAAAGTCAAAGGCACTATTTGCTATGAGCTACATTTATTTGGGACTTCTATCCCCTTATCCTTGAATTTCACTCTTTAGCATTTATTTTAAAGAACACAGATGTTACTACTAAAATGTCAATCACTGTGTTCTCAGTGCTTAGTTTAAAATAACCTAACCTATACCTCCTGTCAACCAAATAAAAAATAAAAAATAAACTCAATTAGTTGTAGGGATTTAAGAGAAAAAAACACTCTCATGCCAACAAACTGAGGTTAGAAAAAAGAAAGCAGAAATTAGACATTAGTAAACAAAAAGATGCAAAAAGGATGCTGTCAAAAAGCAATCCACATACCATCCCAGGTATCTCCACCACCTGAAGGAAAGTTAAAATATCTTAACACAAAAAGAACCAACAAAAAGTTTAGCTAAACTAGTCATGTATACAAATGAGCAAATAAAGTATATGCCAGGATTAGCAAATAAATAGAAAAAAATAACCTAAGACACACGGAACCTACATGCTCACAAGAGCACAAAGTGACCAAGAAAACCTGTCAGAAGGACAAATGTAAAGAAAAAACAAAAAAATCCCAGCACTTTAGGAGGCCAAGGCAGGTGGATCACCTGAAGTTAGGAGTTTGAGACCAGCCTGCCCAACATGGCGAAACCCCATCTCTACTAAAAATACAAAAATTAGCTGGGCATGATGGCATATGCCTGTAGTCCCAGCTACTAGGGAGGCTGAGGCAGGAGAATCGCTTGAACCTGGGAGGCGGAGATCACACCATTGCACTCCAGCCTGGGCAACAGAGTAACACTCCATCTCCAAAAAAAAAAAAAGAACAAAAAAATAAATACTAGCTTCAAGAAACTTTTTTATTAGGAGACTTGCAAAAAGTAAAAAGCATATTTACAGTAGTTTTTGGTTAAGAATAAGAAATTTAAAAAAAATAAGTATTCCACTCAGATATGTAAAAATGTATAGAACTAAAATGAGCTCATGGAATGCGATATAAATCTTCTGAATGTTCATCTCACCTTCTGTTTCCATGTCTTGTCCTTTCGGAGCCTCCCCAATATCAATGGTGAACATCACTATTTTTGGAGTCATGGTGGACATCCGGTTACTAAAACAAAATTTATATATTCCGTCCATGTGAGCAGCAAATGTGTATTTCCCACTGGATTCTCGGTCTCCTTTGTAAATCCCTTTATTATCTGGTCCTGTAATCTGGAGGCAAGAGAGAAATACAGAAAATGTCACAAAAGCTTTATATCATAAATTTTATAAATAATGTCTAATGGCAGTAAGAAATTCACCAAGAATATGGCCAGGCATGGTGGCTCACATCTGTAATCCCAGCACTTTGGGAGGCCTAGGCGGGCAGATCACCTGAGGTCAGGAGTTCCAGACCAGCCTGGCCAACGTGGTGAAACCCCGTCTCTACTAAAAATACAGAAATTAGCCAGGCCTGGTGATACGCGCCTGTAACCCCAGCTACTCCAGAGGCTGAGGCAGGAAAATCGCACAGGAGGTGGAGATTGCAGTGAGCCGAGATCGCACCATTGCACTCCAGCCTGGGCAAAAGAAAGAGACTCGTCTCAAAAAAAAAAATTCACCAAGAATACGTACCTTACGCTTAGCTCCACCTCAGTTTAAGTGATAATAACCATTTGGGGCTGCAATTCTCCCATTTTATAAAACAAGGATTGTCTTCATGGCTCCCTAAAACACCTTCTGGTTCTGACATTTATGTCTTATTTATCCTTATTAAACCTCTCAGAAACAGAAACCTCACTTTAAATGTGGTCTCCAACTGGCCTAATATCACCAACAAACATGCAGCTGTGACTGACAGCAAAACTCAAGTAAAAATACATCTCTTTAAAACAAAGAATTTCTACATCCCTGCTTGACATCTTGATTACAATCTCATGAGAAACCCCAAGCCAGAACCACCCAGCTAAGCCTCTCTGTAATTCCTGGCCGCAGAAACCATGAGAGATAATATTTGTGGTTTTTAAAAATACAAACAAAATGAATTCTTATCAAATCAAATTTTAAGGTTTTCCAGATTTCTGCCAAACAGTGAAGGAGTTCTGCTTTATCTGAGATGCTTGAAGGCTTAGAGGAAAGGACAAGCCTGGAAATGAGAAGACCCAAATTCTCATCCCAGGCTTCTACAAATCAGCTGTTAGGTTGTGGTCAAGTCAGTCGCTCTTTTAAAGTCCATGTCACTTGCACAACTTCGAGACTGGAATTCTTAGCTAAGTCTAACAGTCTCTCCCTTCCACTATCCCCTTATTTTTGGATTTCACTTGCATTGTGTAACTTGTGCCCAACCCTACTGAGTACACTGTCAAATGGAAACTCCTTAGACCCAATTAATCATGCTGGCAGGTGAATTAAAATACAAATTAGCGACACATCATTCTTTTGGTTTAAAACCACATTGGTGGAGGCTGGGAGCCGCGGCGCACGCCTGGAATCCTAGCCCTTTGGGAGGCAGAAGTGGGCAGGTCACCTGAGGTCGGGAGTTGGAGACCATCCTGGCCAACACGGTGAAACCCCGTCTCTACTAAAAATACAAAAATTGGCTAGGTGTGGTGGTGCGCGTCTGTATTTCCAGCTACTTGGGAGGCTGAGGCAGGAGAATTGCTTGAACCCGAGAGGCGGACGTTGCAGTGAGCCAAGATTGTGCCACTGCCCTCTAGGCCTGGGCGACAGAGTGAAACTGTGTCTCAAAAAAACAAAACAACAATAACAAAAATATGAGTGGAGATGTATGGACTGCTGGTTTCTTAATCTCCTGTTTTCTCCTGATACTTCACTGCACTTCTTACTCCTAAACGCATGACCCAACTCCCCATCTCTCCTAGCAGAGAAGACTAAATGAGATAGCCAGATGCTTGAGTAAATGTGAGTAGAACCTTAAGGTTGCTTCTGTGAAAAATAAGCACAACGCGAAAGAATGCCTAGCATTCCTCAACAGTTTCTTTTTTTAATCCTTAATAGATTTTAATCTATTTTGTGGAAAAGTTTCCGTGCCACATTCCAACATTAATTCGTAACACGAAGGAAAGCAGGTGCTAACTGGATCGAGACTCGCCACCAGCTAACCGCGACTGACACGCGGGGCCTGATTCACAAAGCTCGGCGAGAGGTTCCAACGGGAACCCGTCGTTCAAGGAGAGAACCCAAAGGAACCAAGAATGCCGAAAGAGCCCCTAAGGAATCCCAGAATTCCGGCAAGTCATGGGAAAAGGTGCCGCTAGGAGGTCGCCGGGGCGGGGCGGGGGGGGGGGTGGCGGCCCGAGTTTCTCCAGGAATCGGACAGCGACTTCCAAGCCCGCTCCCCAAGCAGGCACCGCGCCGGCCCCAGGAGCCACCAATCCCTGAGCGGCCACGCGACCCAGCCTCGGCCGCGGGCACCTCGCCCGCACCTCCACGTCGATGTCCAGGAAGCCGCCCTCCGCCACCTCGAAGATGAGGCCCATCTTGGTGCCCGAGGTGACCCGCTCAAAGAAGCACTCCTCGGCATGCGCGTCGATGCTAACGAAGTAGCCAGAGACGGTGGCCAGGAGAGCGGCCAGGAGCACCAGCAGTTCAGCAAGCGTCACCATGGTGGGGCTGAGGCCGAAGCCAGGACCCGGACTGCGGCCTCCGGAGCCACCGCCGCCGCCGCCGCCGCCCCGCAGCCTTCTCAGCCGCCGCCGCCTAAGCTCCGCCCCTTCCGCCTGCGCCACCAGAGGGGGCTGATGCGGGCGCAGTGGATTGGCGGGCCCCGGCAGCTGCCACGTAATGGACGCACGGCAGCCGCCGAGGGACAAGCGGCTCTGCGCGGTCCGAGCCTGGACGGCGGCTCCAAAGGACCAAAAGTTTTTCCCTAGTCCTGTAGCGCCCAAACTAAAATTCACGTGGACTTCCCAGGAAAACGACACTGTCCAGACGCCTCTGCAATGCCCTCTTTGCATTGTCCCGGAAGGTGCCGAAAGATCTGCAGGCAGCGATAGGAGTGGAGGGAATGTGCGGGCTGAGACCAGGGTTTGGTTTGGTTTGGTTTGGTTTGGTTTGGTTTTTGAGACAGAATCTCGCTCTGTCGCCCAAGTTGGAGTGCAGTGGCGTGATCTCGGCTCACTGCAACCTCCGTCTCCCGGGTTGAAGCGGTTCTAGTGCCTCAGTCTCCTGAATATCTGAGATTACAGGCGTGAGCCACCACGCCCGGTTAATTGTATTTTTTAGTAGAGATGGGGTTTCGCCATGTTGGCCAGGCTGATCTCGAATTCCTGACCTCAAGTGATCCGCCCGCCCCGGCCTCCCAAAGTGCTGAGATTACAGGAGTGAGCCACCGCGCCAGGCCTAAAGCCAAGGTTGTTGAGGGGTGTTTGTTTGCTTAGAGACGGGGTCTTGATCAGTCGCCCAGGCTAGAGTGTAGTGGCAAGATCATAGCTCACTGCAGCCTCCAGCTCCTGGGCAAGTGACCCTCCTTCCTCAGCCAACCCAGTAGCTGGCATTACAGGCGCGAAATCCGCTGGTTTTTAGGTTTTATGTTGGCCTCTCCCTCTACTTCCTGGGGACTGGGGAGCAGTGGAGGTTCATATAGACCTGAAATGGGCACTAGGGATCCTCCCGGGTTGCTGGAATGTCCAGTATCTTTACCTAGGTGGTGGATACATGGATGTCTACATGTTTTTTAAAAAACAATTAGACTGCTGCATTTTTATTTTTATTTTTTTTGAGACGGAGTTTCTCCCTTGTCACGCAGGCTGGAGCACAATGGCCCTATCTCAGCTCACTGAGACCTCTGCCTGCCAGGTTCACTCGATTCTCTTTCCTCAGCCTCCCGAGTAGCTGGGATTGCAGGCGCCTGCCACCACGCCCGGCTAATTTTCATATTTTTAGTAGAGACGGGATTTCACCATGTTGGCCAGGCTGGTCTTGAACTCCTGACCTCAGGTGATCCACCTACCTTGGCCTCCCAAAGTGCTGGGATTACAAACGTGAAACACTGCGCCCACAACTATTGCATTTTATTTCACTGTATGTATGTAATACCTTAACCACACACACAAAATTACCTTATTCAAATTTCCCAAAGTTAGAATTCTACCACTTCCCCAAAGTCTTGCTGCATCTCCATACCCCTTAGCCCTTGCCAGCTGCTGGGGCTGTCTTTTCATCCTTTGCACCCTAGCATACTCCTATTCATCCCTCAGAACCCAAATGTCACCTCTTATCTCTAAAATGTTCCTAGACATCCTTTTGCCAGATACCCCTTCCTCTGTATTTACAATGCAGATTTCTTCCTGGTGATTGACAGTTATTTTCTACTCTGCTTCATTCATGAAGGCACCAGACTTGATCTAAGTAGGCTGTCCTCTCAGGCCCTGCCACAGGGCCACAGAAGGACTTCACACATGTCAATTGAGGTCACTGGGCTGACCTGGGAATTAGGAGCCTGGATTGCTACTCCCCTTTTGCACGTAGCTGTGTGATCTTGATTATTTTCCACCACGTCCTGGCCTCAGTTTCCTTATCTGTAAAAAGGGAATGACACCCCAGGCCTTGCAAAATTGAAGGGATTATTTCTTTGAAGACCAACAGGCAATAGGGGGCAGTAGTGTCCCAGGATCCAGCTTCCCACTTCAGGTTTCAAAAAACAGGAGCCATCGCCGTGATGCAGGCTTCCTGCCTGTGACAATGTACAGCTGACCCTTGAACAACAAGGGGGTTAGGGGCACTGACCCCTGCACAGTCCAAAATCCTGGGCTCTTTTTTTTTTTTTTTTTTTGACGTGGGGTTTCTTGTCACCGAGGCTGGAGTGCAGTGGCACCATCTCAGCTCACTGCAGCCTTGCATCCTGGGCTCAAGCAATCCTCCCACCTCAGGCTCTGGAGTAGCTGGGACCACAGACACAAGCACCCACGCCCAGCTAGTTTTTTTGTTTATTTTTGGTATTGTTTTGTTTTGTTTTTACTATTTGTAGAGATGGAAGTCTCCCTGTGTTACCCAGGCTAGTCTCGAACTCCTGGGCTCAAGCAGTCCTCTCACCTTGGCCTCCCAAAGTGTTGAGATTACAGGTGTCAACCACTACGCCTAGTTTTTTGTGTGTTTGCTTGTTTTTTTGAGACATAGTCTTGCTCTGTCACCAGGCTGGAGTGCAGTGGCGCGATCTTGACTCACTGCAACCTCAGCCTCCCGAGTAGCTGGGACTATAGGTGCGTGCCACCATGCCCAACTAATTTTTGCATTTTTTGTAGAGACGAGGTTTAACCATGTTGGCCAGGATGGTCTCCATCTCCTGACCTTGTGATCTGCCCCACCTCAGACTCCCAAAGTGCTGGGATTATAGATATGAGCCACCACGCCTGGCCGATACAACTCTTTTTGACTTCCCAAGCAACCTAACTGCAGAAGAATGCTTTGAACTGATTAAATAATATTCTAAGTCCACCTATCAGGGAATTAAAATGTGGGGCTGGGCACAATGCCTCACCCTTGTAATCTCAGCACTTTGGGAGGTCAAGGGGTGAGCGGATTGCTTGAGTCCCTGAGTCAAGACCAGCCAGGACAGCATAGCAAGACCCCATCTCTACAAAAAATACAAAAAAATTAGCCAGGCATAGTGGCACATACCTGTAGTCCCAGCTACTTGAGAGGCTGAGGTGGAAGGATCACCCAAGCCTGGGGGGTTAAGACTGCAGTGAGCCGAGCTGTGATAGTGCCACTGCATTCCAGCCTGTGTGACAGAGGAAGACTCTGTCTCCATGCTCCCTTCGGCAGCACATATACTAAAATTGGAACGATACAGAGAAGATTAGTATGGCCCCTGCGCAAGGATGACATGCAAATTCGTGAAGCCTTCCATATTTAAAAAAAAAAAAAAGACTCTGTCTCCAATAAATAAATAAAGAGTGGACATTTTTAGGATCTCAGTGGAACACAGTGAATTATATATTGTAGGGTTTTATTATATAAATCATGGGACTCAAAATGCCTTCAGGGATCAGGCAGTTTATATGAATCAGAGATGGCACTAGTATCAGCAGTAGGAGCAGGGAGGATTGTGGCAAACTGGGTCACAGGATGTCATACCTGAATACATTCAATTCCAATGTCTGAAAACACTGGCAGCACCACCACATCCAGCTAATTTTTTTGTATTTTTAGTAGAGACAGGGTTTGACCATGTTGGCCAGGATGGTCTTGATCTTCTGATCTCGTGATCTGCCCACCTTGGCCTCCCAAAGTGCTAGGATTACAAGCATGAGCTACTGCACCTGGCAGTTTCAGCTATTATTAATGCTGCTATAAACATTTGGTGGGGATCTGGTAGCTCACTCCTGTAATCCCAGCACTTTGGGAGGCCGAGGCAGATGGATCAGTTGAGGCCAGGAGTTTGAGACCAGCCTGGCCAACATAGAGACCAGCCTGTCTCTACTAAAAAAAAAAAAATTAGCCAGGCGTGGTGGTGCATGTCTATATTCCTGGCTGTTCAGGAAGTTGACCCATGAGAATCGCTTGAATCCAAGAGGCAGAGCTGGCAGTGAGCCAAGATTCTGTCACTGCATTGACGGGGTTTCACCATGTTGGCCAGGCTGGTCTTGAACTCCTGACCTCAAGCAATCCACCTGCCTCAGCCTCCTAAAGTGCTGAGATTACAGGCCTGAGCCTCTGCACCCGGCCTTCATCACTTTTTTTTAAAGGCATTGTTGCCTTGTTCCCGTGAATTACTTCCTCTGGGAAGCCAGCTATCATGTCATGAGGACACTCAAACAGCTCTGGGAGAGACCCCATGTGGCAAGAAGCTGCGGCTTTCCACCAGTAGCCATGCAAGAGTCCTCAGCCCCAGTCAAGCCTTCAGATGACTACATCCCCAGCCAATATCTTGACTGCAATATCATGAAAAACCATGTATCAGAACTGCTCAGTCATGTTGCTCTCAAATTCTGGACCTGCAGAAACTGTGAAAGACAGTAAATGATTATTGTTGTTTTAAGTCACTGTGTTTGAGCTAAATTCTTACACAGCAATAGATAGTAATGCATTCTTTTTAGATGGATTCTCACTCTGTCACCAGGCTGGAGTGCAGTGGTGGGATCTCTGCTCACTGCAACCTCCACTTCCTGGGTTCAAGTGATTCTTCTGCCTCAGCCCCCTGAGTAGCTGGGACAACAGGCGCGTGCCACCATGCCCAGCTAATTTTTGTATTTTTAGCAGAGACAAGGTTTCACCATGTTGGCCAGGATGGTCTCGATCTCTTGAACTCATGTTCCACTCACAGCCTCCCAAAGTGCTGGGATTACAGACGTGAACCACTGTGCCTGGCCACTAATGCATATTTTAACCAATTTCCTACATTAAAACCTTTCTGTTGGAAGGACCTGGAGTGTTTTTTTATTGTTCTGTCCAAGAGTAAAAAAATGAAAGAGTAAAGAAGATGGAGTATCTAAATACAGTCAGGTGTTACTTGATGACAGCAATACATTCTGAGAAACGTATGGTTGGGCAATTTTGCGGTTGTGCAAACATCACAGAGTCCACTTACACAAAGCTAGATGGTATGATCTACTGCACACCTAGGCTATAGGGTACAGCCCATTTCTCCTAGGCTTCAAACCTGCACAGCATGTGACTGTACTGAATACTGTAGGCAATTGTGACACAAAAACATTTGTGTTTCCAAACATAGAAAAGATACAGTAAAAATATAGTATTATCATTTCAAGAGACCGCTATTGTATATGCGGTCTATCATTGACTGAAACATTATCATGCAGTGCACGACAGTATTATAAGGGTTACTTGTAAGTGAATGTTGGAGAATGTGGCTTGTGGATGTAGCCAAATATGGTGGTACAGAATACTGAAGCACAGATTTAAACATACCAAGCCAGTTTTATGATGTACCCTCACAGATACGTCAGGAGGAGAGTGGGCTCCTGTGTGGGCAGAGCCTGATCATATAAAACTATGGTAGAAAGGGGCAGAAGAGCTGCTTCCCAAGAGAAAGGGGAGGGGAAGTGGCTGGGCAGAGCATGCCCAGTTTGTCCTTCCAAACTAAGCATTCAGATTAAGCTAATTCTGCTTCCAAAGGAGGAGTGAGCAAAGTCATGGGAAGGCAGCATGAGAGCTATCCACGGGAAGGCTCAGCCTGGCTTAAGCTAAAAAGAAGTACATGTTCAGGTATGGCTGAATCCAGGGGCTTAAAGAATGTTATGGGGCTGGGTGTGGTGGCTCACGCTTGTAATCCCATCACTTTGGGAGGCCAAGGCAAATGGATCGCCTGAGGTCAGGAGTTTGAGACCGGCCTGACCAACATAGTGAAACCCTGGCTGTACTAAAAAATACAAAAAATTAGCTGGGCATGGTGGCGCACCTTTAACCCTAGCTACCTGGGAGGCTGAAGCAGAACTGCTTGACCTACAGGTGGCAGTGAGCTGACGCTGAAAGATAATTGTATTTTAGCAAACGACGACAGATGGTGAAGAGGGATTTGCAATCAAGAGGCACAGTGCAAGCAAAAGCAAGGGAACAGGCAGTTTAGGAGTGTCTGGGGAAGGCAGGGCATTCCAGGGTATGGGAGCACAGAGTGCCCACGAGGAGGGAAGGAGAATAAAATGTACAGTTAGAAAAATCACATAGCCGAGTGTGGTGGCAAGAGCCTGTAGTTCCAGCTACTTGGGAAGCTGCAGCAGGAAGAAGTGCTCGAACCCGCGAGGCAGAGGTTGCAGTGAGCCAAGACTACGCCGCTGCACTCCAGCCTGGGCGACAGAGCGAGACTCCGTCTAGAAAAAAGAAAAGAAAGTTGCAGCAAGAACTAAGGTCTTCTTTTTGTTGCTGTTGTTCTGTTTTTTAAAGATGGAATCTCGCTCTGTCACCCAGCCTGGAGTGCAGTGGCACGATCTCAGTTCACTGCAACCTCCGCCTCTCAGGCTCAAGCGATCCTCCCTGCCTCAGCCTCCCAAGTAGCGGGGATTGCAGGCACACACCCACACCTGGATAATTTTTGTTTTTGTTTTGTTTTGTTTTGTTTTGAGTCTTGTTCTGTCACCCAGGCTGGAGTGCAATGGTGTGATCTCCACTCACCACAACCTCCACCTCCTGGGTTCAAGCGATTCTCCTGTCTCAGCCTCCAGAGTAGCTGGAATTACAGGCGCGTGCCGCCATGCCTGGCTAATTTTTTTTTTTTTTTTTTTTTAGTAGACACGGGGTTTCACCATGTTGGCCAGGCTGGTCTCAAACTACTGACCTCATGATTTGCCCGCCTTGGTCTCCCAAAGTGCTGGGATTGCAGGCGTGAGCCACCATGCCCAGCCAATTTTTGCATTTTTAAGTAGAAATGGGGTTTTGCTAGGTTGGCCAGGATGGTCTCGAACTCCTGACCTCAGGTGATCCGCTCACCTCAGCCTCCCAAAGTGCTGAGATTACAAGCGTGAGCCACCATACCCTGCCGACATACAGTCTTCTGTGCTACAGTCAGTTTCACTTTATTCTGGAGACCAGGGGGCAGCAAACTACTACCCTATGTCTTTTTGGTAAATAAAGTTTTATTGGAACCCAACCATACCCATGTATCTACCTGTTGTCTATGGCTGCTTTCAAGCTACAACAGCAGAGTGAGTAACCATCAGAGATCACACAAAACATAAAATATTTACTATCTGACCCCTTTACAGACAATGTTTACTGACTCAAGAGCTTTTTAGCAAAAAAGTGACATGATCAGAACTGTGACTTAGAACATTTTTTGCTAACAATGCTTATGAGGTAGTGATAGACTTCTCTGATTGCAGGCAACAGAAATCAACTCTGGTTAAATAAAGAAAATAAATAATATTCTAAAAGGTAGGTTGGTTGTGGTTGCTCACGCCTGTAATCCCAGCACTTTGGGAGACCGAGGCGGGTGGATAACAATCAAGACCATCTTGGCCAACATGGTGAAACCCTGTCTCTACTAAAAATACAAAAATTAGCCAGGCATGGGGGTGCGCACCTACCTATAGTCCCAGCTACTCAGAAGGCTGAGGCAGGAGAATCACTTGAACCTGGAGGAGGAGGTTGCAATGAGCTGAGATTGTGCCACTCACACCAGCCTGGCAACAGAGCAAGACTCCATCTCAAAAATACACATACATACACACATACATACATGCATGTATATATATATATATATATATATATTTTTTTTTTTCTAAAAGATAATTCTGCTCACAGAATCAAAGGAAAGTTGGCCAACCCAACCTGGAATAGGGGAGGAATGAGGGGATGAGTGAAACTCTGGAAGAGGTAGACGTGAGGTAATGTTCAGTCGCTCGTGTTTGGCAAATTGGCTCCAAATAACACTCCCATCCTTGATCAACCTGCCCAAGTCTCAAACTCCCAAAAGAGAATCTGATTAGTCAATTGCAGGTCATATGCCTTCCTTTTTTTTTTTTTTTTTTTTTTCTGAGACAGAGTCTCACTCTGTCGCCCAGGCTGGAGTGCAGTGGCCCAATCTCGGCACACTGTAACCTCCACTCCCCAGGTTCAAGCGATTCTCCTGCCTCAGCCTCCTGAGTAGCTGGGACTATAGGCATGTGCCACCACCTGGCTAATTTTTGTCTTTGTAGGAGAAATGGGGTTTCACCATGTTGACTAGACCCTGTCTCTCTAAAGAAAAAAAAAAAAAAGACCTACTCTCATGCTTTACACAGATTTCTGCTCAAATGTCACCTCCCATATGGCAAGCTCCCCAATTCTATTACCCTCTATACCAGTGTTTCTCAAACTAGGGTGAGCAGCAGAATCACCCAGAGACATTGCTCAAAATACAGAGGCCCAGGCCTATTCTACTCCTCACTGCTAGAGGAAGGGAAAATAGCACAATCACTTTGGAAAACAGTTTGGCAGCTTCTTAAAAAGTTAAACATACAGCCGGGCATGGTGGCTCACGCCTATAATCCCAGAACTCTGGAAGACCGAAGTGGGTGGATCACATGAAGTGAGGAGTTCAAGACCAGCCTGGCCAACATGGCAAAACCCCATCTCTACTAAAAATACAAAAATTAACTGGGTGTGGTGGCGCACACCTGCAATCCCAGCTACTTGGGAGGCTGAGGCAGGAGAATTGTTCCAACCCAGGAGGCAGAGGTTGCAGGGAGCCAAGATCACACCACTGCACTGCAGCCTGGGTGACGGAGTGAGAAGCCGTCTCAAAATAAATGAATAATAAAAGTTAAACATACAATTATCCAGACATTCCAATCCTACGTATTTACCCAAAAGAAAGGAGAGCATAAGCTCATACAAAGACTTGTATGTGAATATTCACAGTACTTGGGGAGACCAGACAAAAACTGGAAATGACCCAAATATTCAACAAGTGAATGGATGAAACAATTGTGATATATCCATACAATGGAATACTACTCAACAGTAAAAAAGAGTGAGTGGCTGGGCACAGTGGCTCATGCCTATAATCCCAACATTCTGGCAGGCCAAGGAGGGAGGATTTCTTGAGCCCAGGAGTTGGAGATCAGCCTGGGCAACATGGTGAGATTCTCTCTCTACACACACACACACACACACACACACACACACACACACACACACACACACACACACACACACATTAGCTGGGCATTGTGGCACTGGAGCCCCAGCTACTCAGGAGGCCAAGGCAGGAGAATCACTTGAGTCCAGGAGGTTAAGGTTACAGTGAGTCATGACCAGGCCAGTACACTCCAAGCTGGGTGACAAAGCAAGACACTGTCTCAAAAAAAAAAAAAATGAGTTATTTATACACATAACAACTTAAATAATTCTTTTGTTTGTTTTTGTTTTTTTCTTTTAATAAACATTTTTTTTTTGAGACAGGGTCTTGCTCTGTTGCCTAGGCTGGAGTGCAGTGGTGTGATCTTGGCTCACTAGAACCTCCACCTCCCAGGTTCCAGTGATTCTTCCGCCTTAGCCTCCCAGGAAGCTGGGATTACAGGCACCCACCATCATGCCTGGCTAATTTTTGTATTTTTATAGAGCCAGGGTTTCACCATGTTGGCCAGGCTGGTCTTGACCTCCTGACCTCAGGTGATCCACCCGCCTTGACTTCCTAAAGTGGATTACAGGCATGAGCCACTGCTCCCGGCCAACTTAAATAAATCTTAAAATCATTATGCTGAGATTGAGTGTGGTGGCTCATGCCTGTAATCCCAGCACTTTGGGAGGCTGAGGTGGGTGAATCACTTGAGGTCAGGAGTTTGAGACCAGCCTGGCCAATATGGGGAAACCCTTCTCTACTTAAAACACAAAAATCAGCTGGTCATGGTGGCAGGCGCCTGTAATCCCAGCTACTCGGGAGGTTGAGGCAGGAGAATCACCTGAACCCGGGAGGCAGAGGTTGTAGTGAGCTGAGATTGCACCACTACACTTCAGCCTGGGTGACAGAGCGAGACTCCATCTCAACAAAAAAAAAAAAAAAAAAAGGAAAAAAGTCATTATGCTGGGTGAAAGAAGCAGGACCAGAAAAAGTACATACTGTCTGACTTCACTTATTTAAAAATTCTAAAAAACACAAACTAATCTACAGTGACAGAAAGGAGATCAGTGGTTGCCTGGGTGTGCTATGTGCTATGGCAGGGAGGGGTTGGAGGAAGACACGAGGAAATTTTGGATCATGATGGAAATGTTCGCTGTCTTGATTGTGGTGATAGTTTTACAGGTGTGTACATGCTCAATGTTAATGAATCAGCAATTTATATTCAACAAGGTGTCTTTAAACAGAAACACACATAAAACAAGGTTATATATTGATCAGTTGTTAAGAATGTTGTGAGCAGAGGCTCCCAGGAACCTAATCCTGCATTTTCCCTAGAAGCGATGGTTCCATATTTGATCATTCAATGTTTGCAGTGTCTTTTAAAACATAACTACTGCAAATAATTAAGATAGACCCTCACATATATGTGTGTGTATACATGCACACACATACACACACCACATAGAGGGAGACAGTGCACAAGAGCGAGCAAGTCCTGTTTCAACCCTCCCGAATAAAAATAATTCAAGGACAGAGACTATATTTCTAGTGCCCAGTCCTCAGGAAATATTTGTTTAATGAATGACTGATACCCACCCTATAGGGCTGTTGTGGGAATTGATAGCTCACTCAAAGCATTTAGAGTAGTGCCTGGCCCATAGTAACTGTTTATTCATTCATTTATTTATTTATTTTTGAGACAACCTTGCTCTGTCACTCAGGCTGGAGTGCAATGGTGCGATCTCGCCTCACTGCAACTTCCGCCTCCTGGGTTCAAGCAATTCGCATGCCTCAGCCTCTCAGATAGCTGGGATTACAGGAGTGCGCCACCACGCCTGGCTAACTTTTGTATTTTTAGTAGAGACGGAGTTTCGTCATGTTGGCGAGGCTGGTCTTGAACTCCTGACCTCAGGTGATCAGCCCATCTCAGCCTCCCAAAGTGCTGGGATTACAGGTGTGAGCCGCCTGCTGAGCCCAGCCATATTCATCCATTTAAACTGCACAATAGCCCGCGACACTAGTACTATCACTGTCCCCGTTTTACAGATGAGGAAATGAGGCATAGAGAATTTAGTGAGGTGAGGGGGATTTGAATGCAAGTCTAGCTCCAAATTCCACAGGTTGAGGTTGAGGTTCAGCCACTCCAGTACCTCTTTCTCAACTCCTATTAGCAATATTCTCCACGACCTCGACTTGTTAACTAGTATTTCCTGCTAGAATCACAGCTGCTTATTATAATGAAGTCTGCAAGACTACTCAAACTGAGGGGTCCTGAGGGTAATTCTAAGAGTATTAATGTAGAGTTCTCCATGATATATTTACCAGTAAGCCAAATACAACTTGAATTAGCTGGCTTAATGAGTAATATGCATCTGTTGGAAGAAATATATAAAGCAATAAAATTCGTCACCAGACCCTGTTCTAGATGGGGATAGATATAGCAGTGAGCAAGACAAAGACCCCGCCATTGAGCTAACAGTGTAATAGATGGGGAGACAGTCATTTGACAGGTAAGACCTTTGGTCACAAACTTGACCCAAACTAGCATAAATAAAAAGGAATAAATATTTTGTCTCAAAGTACTGCACATTCAAGGAATACATCGTGAGCTATCCCTCAGTTCTTCTCTCCTCCCAGTGAGCTTCATCCTCAGGCTCCACGTGAGCACAAGAGGGTTGCCAGCAGGACCAGTTTGTGCTCTCCAAGTTAAAAAACAAACCTGTAGAAGAAAGGACCCAAGATGGCTCATAGGGTCTCCTTGGCTCTGATTGGGTCATCTGCCCATCCCCAGGACCAATCATATTGTGTAGAGGAATCTACCGCTCTGATTGGCCAGGTAGAGGAGATGAGGAAGTTGGGAGGTGGCAGCGTCAACTCATGGGAAACACGTGGACTGAACACAGAGAAGGGAGTGGTTTCTCAGAGGTTAATGGAGATAATTAACCAGAAGAAGGGTGAATGGTTGCTGGTGGGAGAAAACAGATTAATAAATCACATTTACAGAGATTACCAAATCATCACAGAAATAACACCAACCATAACTTCAATTATTTAGTTATGAAGGAAAAGTCCTGAATACTATAATAGCATTTAATGGGTAATCTAATCTAGAATGGGGGCTGGAGAAGGTTTCCTTAGGAAAATGACATTTCAGGAGAGGCCCAAAGGATTTGAAGGAGCCAGAAAAGAAGAGTGGAGTGGGAAAGAAAAGGAACACTCTGACACTCAGAACTGAAGGGTGAGACCCCCTGAAGGCGAGAGACATTGGTCCTTTTTGTGTGATTTTATTTTACTTTACACTTTCATTGAGCTATAACTTAGATATAATAAAGAGCATAAATCTTAACCTACAGCAAAATGAATTTTTTTTTTAATTTTTATTTTTGAGAGAGTCTAACTCTGTTGCCCAGGCTAGAATGCAGTGGTGTGATCTTAGCTCACTGTAACCTCCGCCTCCTGAGTTCAAGCGATTCCTGTCTCAGCCTCCCAGTAGATGGGGTTATAGATGCCCCCTCCCCCACCCCCAGATAATTTTTGTATTTTTAGTAGAGCTGAGACTTCACCTTGTTTTGCCACGCTGGTCTTGAACTCCCAACCTCAAGTGATCCGCCTTCCTTGGCTTCCCAAAGTGCTGGGATTACAGGCGTGAGCCACCATGCCTGGCCACATTTATTTATTTTTAATTTTTTTATTTTGTTGAGATGGAGTCTCCCTCTGTTGCCCAGGCTGGAGTGCAGTGACACCACGATCTTGGCTGCAACCCCTACCTCTCGGGCTCAGGTGGTCTTTGCATCTTAGCCTCTCAAGTTGCTGGGACTACAGGTGTGCGCCATTACACCTAGCTAATTTTTTTTTTTTTTAATTTTTAGTAGAGTTGGGGTTTCATGATGTTGCTCAGGCTGGTCTGGAATTCTTGACCTCAAATGATCCACCCACCTTGGCCTCCCAAAGTGCTGGGATTACAGGCATGAACCAACATGCCCGGCCAGTTTAATTGCATTTAAAAAATACATGTGTATGGCCAGGTGCGGTGGCTCATGCCTGTAATCCCAGCACTTTGGGAAGTCCAGGTGGGTGGATCACTTGAGGTCAGGAGTTTGAGACCAGCTTGGCCAATAAGGAGAAACCATGTAGTAGTCTCTACTAAAACTACAAAAACTAGCCAGGTGGGGTGGCAGGCACCTGTAATCCTAGCTATTTGGGAGGCTGAGGCAGGAGGATCACTTGAACCCAGGAGATGGAGGCTGCAGTCAGCTGAGATTCACTGCACTCCAGCCTGGGCGACAGAGCGGGATTCCATCTCAAAAACAACAACAAAAGCAAAAAATATGTGTGTGTAACCACAATTCCAATCAAGATAAAATCATTTCCTTCACTCCAGAAGTTTCCTTGTGCCTCCTCGAAGTCAGTGCCCGCTCCCACTTCCTGCGCCAGGCAACCACTACTCTGCTTTCATACCTTGAACTTAGTTTTGCCTGTTCAGAATTTTTTTTTTTTTTTTTTGAGATGGAGTCTTGCTCTGTCACCTAGGCTGGAGTGCAGTGGCACGATCTCAGCTCACTGCAGCCCCCGCCTCCTGGGTTCAAGCGATTCCCCTGCCTCAGCCTCTTGAGTAGCAGGGACTGCAGGTGCCTGCCACCACGCCCAGCTAATTTTTTTGTATTTTTAATAGAGACGGGGTTTCTCTGTTAGCCAGGATGGTCTCGATCTCCTGACCTCGTGATCCGCCCACCTTGGCCTCCCAAAGTGCTGGGATTACAGGCGTGAACCACCTTGCCTGGCCATTTTTTGTTTTGTTTTGTTTTCTTGTTGAAACGGAGTTTCGCTCTTGTTGCCCAGGCTGGAGTGCAATGGCAGGATCTCGGCTAACCACAACCTCCGCCTCCCAAGTCCAAGTGACTCTCCCACCTCAGCCTCCCAAGTAGCTGGGACTACAGGCATGTACTACCACGCCCAGCCAGTTTTGTATTTTTAGTAGAGACGGGGTGTCTCCGTGTTGGTCAGGCTGGTCTCGAACTCCCGACCCCAGGTGATTTGCCAGGCTCGGCCTCCCAAAGTGCTGGGATTACAGGCATAAACCACTGCTCCCAGCCGCCTGTTCAGAAATTTCATACAAAAGGAGCCATACAGTGTGTACTCCTTTGTGCCTGATTAATTTCTCACATCATTATGGCTGTGAGAGTCACTCCTGTTGCATCTAGGAATCGTTTGTTACTTTTCATTGCTGCACAACATTTCACTGTGTGAATTTATTAATCCATTCCACAGCTGACGGACATTCTGGTTATTTCCTGCTTTGGATGATTTTTGAGCAAAGTTGTTGTGGGCATTCTTTTCTGATTTCTGTTGGGTTTAAACCTAGCAATAGAATTGCAGGGTGATAGGGGAGGTGTATGCTTAGACTGAGTAGATACCGCCAGTGTCAACCTAAGTAACAGAGAGAGTCTTTCTGAAAGAAAATATTTATTCCGGAATAGGGCGCTGCAATAGAATTACGTGTGCTGTACTAAACTGTATGTGTATTCAAGGAAATAAAGGAAGACAAAGGTTTTTAAAGGAAAAATGAGGAGGACTACATAATTGTTTTGAGATAATTATCTTTGGCGACAAAGATCAATAACAAAAGTGGTACCAGTCCAAGTTTGGACAGGCAGTTGCTGGGCAGATGTCTTCTAACAAGTATTTTTAATGTAAGATTGTGATGACCTTTGTGCAAGGTTGTGGGTTTTGGCATCTTTGGTGATAGTTGTGGTTATCCGGCATTCATGCATGAGAACCCTCCCTTCATCAACTTCCCTGGCTCTACTTGTCAAGATGTTTTTGTTTTTGTTTTTTGTTTTGTAACACGGATGAATCCATTTTGATTCTGACAACTTTCACACCAGTTTTCCAAAGTGGTTTTACCAATTGCATTCCATGGATGTGAGGGCGATCTGGCTGCGACATCTGTCACCCCATTGATTGCCAGGGTTAATTCGGCTGATCTGGCTGACTAGGCAGGCGCCTGTGGTCCCAGTTACTTGGGAGACTGAGGCAGGAGAATGGCTTCAACGTGGGAAGCAGAGGTTGCAGCGAGCTGAGATTGCGCCACTGCGCTCCAACCTGAGCAACAACAGTGAAACTCCGTCTCAAAATAGAGAATACAAGAATGAAATAGGAATGATCTATTTTTAAAAAACAAGGTGAGCTGGAAAAATGATTATAGGGTATCATTAAGTGAAAAAAGCAAATTGCTTTTTTTTGTATGTTTGTATGTCATGTTTGCATTTTAAAACTAAGTGTGTGTTTTAGACATACAGTGTGTACAGATAGGCAAATATTTATAAGATCGGGAAAAGCATAGACCAAACTGTCAACAGTAGTTACTTGGGAGTAGAAATTAGATGGGAGCGATTTCTTTTAAATACATACTTTTTTCTCCTATTTTCACTCCAGCCTCTGTCTCCCACGCTGGAGTGCAGTGACACAGGCACGGCTCACGGCAGCCAACTTCCCAGGCTCAAGTAATCCTCCTGCCTTGGCCTCCCAAGTAGCTGGATTACAGGCGCCTACCACCATGCCCAGCTAATTTTTATATCTTTTGTAGAGACTGGGTCTCACAATTTGCTCTGGCTGGTCTCAGACTCCTGGGCTTAAGTGATTCTCTCCCGCCTTGGCCTCCCAAAGTGCTGGAATTACAGGTGTGAGGCACCAATGCCCACCTTCTTTTTTTTTTTTCTTTTTAGACAGAGTTCTCCCTCTGTTATCCAGGCTGGAGTGCAGTGGCCTGATCACAGCTCACTGCAGCCTCAAACTCCTGGGTTCAAGTGATCCTCTCACCTCAGCCTCTAGAGTAGCTGGACTACCAGTGTGCACTACCATGCCCAGCTTAAATACATAATTTTCCTCATGGTTGGATTATGGAAATGGCAAACCGAATCCACGTATCTCACCTGCAACCCCAACCCCAGAAATCACATACTTTATACTTTTCTCTCTGGCACAGACGTATCAGCGACAGCTCCCACTGTTCCGTGGTTGTAAAGCTCTGCCCAGTGCCACAGTCATTTCAGCTTTGTCATTTCTGATTGTCTCTGAAGGTCACAGGGGCAAAGAAGTGCAGCCACCTCTGCACCCAAGACCAATCCCCTCAGAGGGGCTTCACCTGGACATGGGGAAGGCTAATGCCCAGGGGAGGATCAATGGGGACATGAAGGAGCTGGCCAATAAATTGTTCTTCCCATACCCACCACACACTTCCCATGCCCCACTCTGCACTAACAGAATGTTCTGAGATTCACTGCTTGCTTGCTTGCTTTTCCTTCCATCCTTCCTTCTTTCTCTCTCTCTCTCTCTCTCTTTCTTCTTTCAACAGAGTGGCACTCTGTCGCATCTCGGCTCACTGCAACCTCCACCTCCTGGGTTTGAGCAATTCTCCTGCCTCAGCCTCCTAAGTAGCTGGGATTACAGGCACACGCCACCACACCCTGCTAATTTTTGTATTTTTAGTAGAGATGGGGTTTCACCATGTTGTCCAGGATGGTCTTGATCTCTTGACCCTCATGATCCGCCCACCTTGGCCTTCCAAAATGCTGGGATTACAGGTGTGAGCCACTGTGCCCAGTCAATTCATTGCTTTCTTAGGTCCTCTCCAGAGACACCCCATAAAACCATCCGCCGGCTGAGTGCTGGTAGGAAGCAGGGATGCTCCGCCCTGAACTTGCTGTCCCTGCCTTTGTGCTTCCTGCCCTTCTTCCCTCACACTCATCCCCTGGCATCCTCCTCTCCAATAAAGCATTAGTTTCGAAGCTTCACCGCAAGCCCTGTTTTCTATGGAATCCAAACAAAGGCATGAGTGATTTCTACTTTTTAAATATTTCTCTTTAAATGTTTTTTTCTTGGCCAGGTGCAATGGCTCACACCTGTAATCCCAGCACTTTGGGAGACAGAGGCCGGGAGATCGCTTGAGGTCAGGAGTTGGAGACCAGCCTGGCCAACAGGGTGAAACCCTATCTCTACGAAAAATTCAAAAATTAGCCAGGCGTGGTGGTGGGAACCTGTAGTTCCAGCTACTAGGGAGGTTGACGCAGGAGAACTGCTTGAACCCAAGAGAAAAAGGTTACAGTGAACCGAGATTACACCACTGCACTCCAGCCTGGGCAACAGAGTGAGACTCTGTCTCAAAAAATAAATAAGTAAGTAAATAAATAAATAAATATTTTGTCTTCTTCTTTTTTTTGAGACAGAGTCTCACTCTGTTGCCCAAGCTGGAGTACAGTAGCTCGATCTCAACTCACTGCATCCTCCGCCTCCCAGGTTCAAGTGATTCTCCTGCCTCAACCTCCCAAGTAGCTGGGTCTACAGGCAGACACCACCATGCCCAGCTAATTTTTATGTCTTTAGTAGAGATGGGATTTCACCAAGTTGGCCAGGCTGGTCTTGAACTCCTAACGTCAAGTGATCTGCCCACCTCGGCCTCTCAAAGTGCTGAGATTACAGGCGTGAGCCATCGCACCCGGCCAATATTTTTTTAGATTAAAAGCTCAACCGTTGACCTGGCACAGTGGATCACACCTGTAATCCCAGCACTTTGTGAGATTGAGGCGGACAGTTCACTTGAATTCACAAATTTGAGACCAGCCTGGACAACATGGCAAAACCCCATTTCTCCTAAAAATACAAAAATTATCCGGGTGTGGTGGTGTGCACCTGAAGTCCCAGCTGCTCAGGAGGTTGAGGTGGGGAGGATGGATTGAGCCCAAGAATTGGTTGCAGTGAGCTATAATCACACCACTGCACTCCAGCCTAAGCGACAGAGCCAGAGCCTGTCTTTAATAAATAAATAAATAAAAAGAAGGGTGAGGGCAGTGGTTCATGCCTGTAATCCCTGCACTTTGGGAGGTCGAGGTGGGAGGATCACCTGAGGTCAGGAGTTTGAGACCAGCTTGGCCAACATGGTGAAACACCGTCTCTACTAAAAATACAAAATTAGCGAGGCATGGTGATATGTGCCTTTTATCCCAACTACTCGGGAGGCTGAGGCAGGAGAATCGCTTGAACCTGGGAGGTGGAGGTTGTAGTGAGCTGATGTTGCACCACTGCACTCCAGCCTGGGTGACAGAGTGAGACTGTCTTAAAAAAAAAAAAAAAAGCGGGGGTGGGTGTGGTGGCTCACACCTGTAATCCCAACACTTTGGGAGGCTGAGGCAGGCAGATCATGAGGTCAGGAGTTCGAGACTAGCCTGGCCATCATGGTGAAACCCCATGTCTACTGAAAATACAAAACTTAGCTGGGCGTGGTGGCACATGCCTGTAGTCCCAGCTACTCAGGAGACTGAGGCAGGAGAATCACTTGAACCTGGGAGGTGGAGGCTGCAGTAAGCTGAGATCATGCCACTGCACTCTGGGCTGGGTGACAAGAGCAAGAGTCCATCTCAAAAAAAACAATGCAAAGAGGACATCAAAATTATTTATGACCACTCTAAGACTGTCAAAGTGAAGGAGGGAGAGGGAAAGGAGGTGGAAGGGAAGAAATGAGGAGCCATAGCAGCAGCTGTGGAAAGTCACGAAGAAGTGTGAAGTCATGAAGAATCTATTTCAGATCGAAGGCCTTGTAATGTAGCCCAAGGGACAGGACAGGTAAGGCAGGTGGGCTGAAGACTCCTCAGACTCCTGAGAAATGTTGGTGCTCATGGGAGTCCACTGGCCAGGCGCGGTGGCTCGCGCCGGTAATCCCAGCACTTTGGGAGGCTAAACTGGGAAGATTGCTTGAGCGCAGGAGTTTGGGACCAACCTGGGCAACAAAGCGAGACCCTGTCTCTACAAAAAATCTAAAAGCGAGTTGGGTGTGGTGGTGCGTGCCTGTAGTCCCAGCTACTCAAGAAACTGAGATAGGAGGATCATTTGAACCCAGGACTTTGAGGCTGCAGAGTCCTGATCACCACCACACTCCAGACTAGGAGACAGAGCAAGACCCTGTCTCAAATAAATAAATAAATAAATTTTAAACAAAAAAAGAGAAAAGGAGGCCGGGTGCGATGGCTCAGTCCTGTAATCCCAGCATTTTGGGAGGCCAAGGCAGGTGGATCACTTGAGGCCAGGGGTTTAAGATTAGCCTGGCCAACATGGTGAAACCTCATCTCTACCAATAATACAAAAATTAGGCAGGCATGGTGGCACACGCCTATAGTCCCAGCTACTCAGGAGGCTGAGGCAGGAGAATCACTTGAACCCAGGGGGTGGAGGATACGGTGAGCTGAGATCACGCCACTGCACTCCAGCCTGGGTGACAGAGCAAGACTTCAGATCAAAAAAATAAAAATTTTTTAAAAAAGGAAGAAAGAGTTCATTGGCCGCAGCACAGGCAAGCTACACTCAAGTACCCGCTGTCGTCTTTCTATTCCTTATGTGGTTTTCCAGGCTCCTGTCCTGATTTTCCAGGAAGTAGTGACTTCTCCTTCCACAGAATCACTGCTTCTCTCTGCCACGTGCCCTGCCCGACTGCCTCACTCGGGAGGAACCATCTGTCATCTGCCCACAGCTCTTCCTCCTGCCCCTAACCACAGCGGTCCCCTTCATCCAGCCCTGAGAGCCCCAGTGCTGTCTCTTAGAGCTCATTTTTTCTCCAGACCTGTTGGTGGCATCAAATCTCTTTTCTTCCTTTCTTTTTTTCTTTTCTTTTCTTTTTAAGAAGAGGTGTCACTCTGTTGCCCAGGCTGGAATGCCGTGGTGATCATAGCTCACTGCAGGTTCAAACTCATAGGCTCAAGCAATCCCCCCAGCCCACCTCAACCTCCTGAAGAGCTGGGACTACAGGCGCTTGTCACCAACCCAGAGAGATCTTTCTTCTTTTATCCATGGCTGAAATAAGACTTGTGGTCATTCCAGGCATGGAATGACTTGACACTCCTTCAAGTCCATAGTCTTTATCAAAACAAACAAACAAAAAAATACAAAGAAAAATCTTTTTATTATGAAAATTTTCAAATATTACAGAAAGAGGGAGAACAGCGTAATTAACCTCCATCGATAATCCCAACCATCCTACTTTTGTATAACAACACTCTTCCTATATCCAAAAGGTCATGTGCTGGCTTATTTTATGTGTTAATTTGGCTGGGCCTTGGTGCCCAGATATAATTTTTTTTTTTTTTTTGAGATGGGATCTCGCTCTGTCACCCAGGCTGCAGTGCAATGGCATAATCTTGGCTCACTGCAACCTCCGCCTCCCAGGTTCAAGCAATTCTCTGCCTCAGCCTCCCAAGCAGCTGGGATTACAGGTGCCCTCCACCATGCTTGGCTACTTTTTGTATTTTTAGTAGAGACGAGGTTTCACCATCTTGGCGAGGCTGGTCTTGAACTCCTGACCTTGTGATCCATCTGCTTCAGCCTCCCAAAGTGCTGGGATTGCAGGAATGAGCCACCAGTCCTGGCAACTTTTTTTTTTTTTTGAGACAGTCTTGCTCTGTCCCCAGGCTGGAGTGTAGTGGTGCGATCTTGGCTCACTGTAACCTCTGTCTCCCGGGTTCAAGCGATTCTCCTGCCTCAGCCTCCTGAGTAGCTGGGACTACAGGTGCCGACCACCACACCCAGCTAATTTTTGTATTTTTAGTCAAGACAGCGTTTCACCATGTTGGCCAGGCTGGTCTCAAACTCCTGACCTCAAGCAATCCGCCCATCTCAGCCTCCCAAAGTGCTGGGATTACAGGTCTCAGCCACCACGCCCAGCCCCTAGTAGACTATTTTAAAGCAATTCTCAGACATTATCTTACTATATTTAGAAATATTTTAGTAAGCCCACAGTCTTTACGTAGTTGTTGAACGTTATTTAGTGAGGAGGTTGAGTACTAGTACTCTGTGTGAAATGAATGGAGAAAGCAGCTCTCCTGTGGAGCAACCTTGAATCTTCTTTCTGTTGTCCCCAACAATTCTGCTCTTGCCCAAATTTGCATGCTATCCTCAACAAGTCACATGTTGTTCCCTGTTCAGTACATGAACTCCCTTCCTAAGTGTGAGCAGCGTGTGTCTTGGTTAAAACAGGGTTCTGTTCTTTCTATAGATGATGAGAAGGTTAAATCCTTGCTTTCCCTTATCCTCATGCCCAGGGCATAGCTCAGCCATTTGGATGCTCTCATCAAAATTTTGATTTTGGAACAGACAAATCATGGTTCAGCTGGGCATGGTGATGCATGCCTGTAGTTCCAGCTACTCAGGAGGCTGAGACAGAAGGATCATTTGGGGCCAGGTTGAGGCTGTATTGAGCTACAATCACACCACTGCACTCCAGCCTAGGTAACAGCAAGATTCTATCTCAAGAAAAACTGGCTGGGGGCGGTGGCTCACACCTGCAATCCTAGTACTTTGAGAGGCCTAGGTGGGTGGATCACCTGTGGTCAGGAGTTCAAGACCAGCCTGGCCATCACAGTGAAATCCCATCTTTAAAAAAGAAAAGAAAAGAAAAACTTCTGGATACAATGGCTCACACCTGCAATCCCAGCACTTTAGAAGGCTGAGGCAGGTGGATTGTTTGAACTCAGGAGCTCGAGACCAGCCTGGGCAACATGGCAAACGCTGTTTCTACCAAAAATACAAAAAAATATATAGCTAGATAAGGTGGTGCTTCCCAGTGGTCCCAGCTACTCAGGAGGCTGAAGTGGAGGATCACTTGAGCTGGGGAGGTAGAGATTGCAGTGAGCTGAAATTGTGCCACTGTGCTCCAGCGTGGGCAACAGAGTGAGTCCCTTTCTCAAAAAAAAAAAAAAAAGAAAAGATAAATCGCACTTTGGGAGCCCAAGGCAGGCAGATCACGAGGTCAGGAGTTCAAGACCAGCCTGGCCAAGATGTTGAAACCCCGTCTCTACTAAAAATACAAAAATTAGCCGGGTGCAGTAGCAGGCACCTGTAGTCCCAGCTACTTGGGAGGCTGAGGCAGGAGAATCACTTGAACCTGAGGGGTGGAGGTTGCAGTGAGCTGAGATCACACCACTGTACTCCAGACTGGGTGACAGAGTGAGACTCCATCTCAAAAAAAAAAAAAAAAAAGATAAATCATGAATCACAGAGAGCAGCTGATGCTTAGAGAGTGATGAGATGGTTATGATATGAAGATGGTGAATTAGACACAGAAAGTCCATGTTGGCCATTGTAAGGACCTGGGTTTCATTGTAAACTGGCATGGACACCTGGTGTGATGAAATTTATGTTTTTAAATCAAGATGACTAGTTCTGTGTAGAAAACAGATGGTGAAGGGCCACGCAGGGTGGCTCATGCCTGTAATCCTAGCACTTTGGGAGGCCAAGATGGGCGGATCACTTTAGCTCAGGAGTTTAAGGCCAGCCTGGGCAACATAATGAGACCCCCATCTCTAAAAAAAAATACAAACATTAGCTGGGTGTGGTGGCAAACACATATAATTCCAGCTACTCAGGAGGCCGAGGCAGAAGAATCACTTGAACCTGGGAGGCGAAGTTTACAGTGAGCCAAGATCATGCCACTACACTACAGCCTGGATGACAGAGCGAGACCCTGTCTCAAAAAAAAGAAAAACAGACAATGAAGACAAAGAGATGAAGCAGATAATCAGTCAGAAGCCTACTCTAGCCTTTCAGGAGGTGAAATAATAGCAGTAAACTGGGCCAGGTGGTAGCAAAGAGGTGGAGAAAAGCAGATGGATTTAAGAGATATTTTGGAGGTAAACTTGCTAAGACTTGGTTGCCGTAATATTCTAATTCCTCTAGCTGTCCCTCATACCACAATCGAATATCTGTGTTGGTTCCATGATATCGTTCTGAATGAAATGCTTCAGTGGTAGCAATAATAGCAAATTAACAGTAATGACAATATTGATCATCATGGCAATCGCTGATATTGACCTTTATAGCTCCTACTGTGGGCTAGCCTCTGCTCTAAGGACTTTAGACATCTCGTTTCATTTTCAGAAAAGTCCTAGGGGAGGTACCATTGAGATTACACCCATTTTACAAACGAAAAAATAGAAACAAAGAAAATTCAGTGACTTGCCTGAAGTCGCACAACATTCCTACTGTATGAACAGTAGCCCACAATCAATTTCTGATTCTCTCTTCAAATTCCTTTCTCTGGTTCCCCAGCCTGCCCCATCCAATCCAGCCCCATCCTGCTGATTCACACACACGCAGAGCCTATTCTGCCCAGGGCCTCACCCACGGGATTTGCAGCCTCTCTTGTGCCCTCTGCGCCTCCAATACCCTCTCCTCCAGGAAGTCATTCCTGATTATGACACATAGTTTGGTTCAAAGTCGAATACAAATAAAATTTAAAAAACAATAAAGTTGGATGCAGTATTCACATGTATGACTATTGTTTATGTGTCACCTTTGGGGAGAATAAAAAGATAGTTTTTCCCTGGTAACAACTTATGTTCACTTTATATCATTGTATATCCTTCTATGACATTTGCTTTTTTAAGCAGGGACAGTAAGTTGTCATTAACGTCATCGATAGGTTTTTGGAAACTGCAATTTTAAGTAAAACAATGTGTAACAGAACAAATTTTACCACAGGCCAATTGATATGAATAAGAGTTGAATCACAAGAGTGATGTTTTTGTGACCAGGCCTATTTCTGGTCACAAAAACATCACTTAACTTCTAAATCAAAAAACAAAACACAATATTAAACATTGAAACAGATTAGGCGTGCTGGCTGATGCCTGTAATCCTAACACTTTGGGAGGCTAAGGCAGGAGGATTACCTGAGTCCAGGAGTTTAAGACCAGCCTGGGCAACATAGCAAGATTCTGCCTCTACAAAAAAATAAACAAAATTAGCCAGGTGTGGTGGCATATTCCTGTGGTCCCAGCTACGTGGGAGGCTGAAATGGGAGGATTGCTTGAGCACAGGAGTTGGAGGCTGTGGTGAGCTATGATCACATCACTGTACTGCAGTCTGGATGACAGAGCAAGACCCTGTATCAAAAGAAAAAAAAAGAGTACCCAGAGAAAACCCACAGAGACCTGGGGAGACTGTGCAAACTCCACACAGACAATGGGCTCAGCTAGGAATTGATGTTTTTTTCTCATCAATGTTGTAAGAAAACAATGTTGAGGCCAGGCGTGGTGGCTCACGCCTGTAATCCAAGCACTTTGGAGGCCAAGGTGGCCGGATCACCTGAGGTCAGGAGTTCAAGACCAGCCTGACCAACATGGTGAAACCCCATCTTAAAAAAAAAAGAAAAAGAAAAAAAAAAAGAAAACAATGTTGATTGAAACGCTATTTCAGGACTTAGTGTATACTTAGTGGATATGTTTTACCTTAAAACTTTTTTTTTTTTTTGAAACGGAATTTCCCTCTGCCACCCAGGCTGGAGTGCAGTAGAACGATCTCAGCTCACTGCAATCTCCACCTCCTGAGTTCAAGCAATTCTCCTGCCTCAGCCTCCCAAGTAGCTGGGACTACAGGTGCTCACCACCACACTTGGCTAATTTTTGTAGTTTTTAGTAGAGAAAGGGTTTCACCGGCCAGTCACGGTGGCTCACCCCTGTAATCCCAGCACTTTGGGAGGCTGAGGTGGGCAGATCATGAGGTCAAGAGATCAAGACCATCCTGGCCAACATGGTGAAACCTGGTCTCTACTAAAAATACAAAAATTAGTTGAGTGTGGTGATGCACACCTGTAGTCCCAGCTACTCAGGAGGCTGAGGCAGAATTGCTTGAACCTGGAATGTGGAGTTTGCAATGAGCTGAGATTGTGTCACTGTACTCCAGGCTAGGTGACAGAGCGAGACTCTGTCTCTAAATAAATAAAGAGAAGGGGTTTCACCATGTTGACCAGGTTGGTCTCGAACTCCTGACCTCAGGTGATCCGCCCGCCTCGGCCTCCCAAAGTGCTGGGATTATAGGTGTGAGCCACCATTCCCTGTCAAACATCTTTTTAAGATAGTTTTGGAATTAGAGAGTCTTCCAGGATTTTTATGAGGATTAAATAAGTTTAAATGCACAAATGCTTAGAATGGAGCCTGATACATATAAGAGCTATCTAGGCAGGGATTTGGAAATTACCCAGGTGAGATGGCTCATGCCTGTAACAGCACTTTGGGAGGCCAAGGTGAAAGGCTCCCTCAAGACCAGCCTTGACAACATAGTGAAACCCCCCCCCCCCGCCCACCACCATTGTCTACAAAAAAAAAAATTAAAAATAGATAAAAAGAAATCAGACTGTGCTAATGTAGTAGCTAAAAGATGTTCATCAACTTGGGCAAGTTACTTGACTTCTCTGGGCCTCTGCAGCTTCCTTCTCTGTAAGTGGGATAATAAAACCTAAAACATCAGATTTATTTATAAAGTGCCTAGCATAGTCCTTGAAATAATCCTGAAATAAACATTCAATAAATAGTTACGATTATTATCCCTATACTATAAACTCTTCAAAAAGAATCGTGGGGTTGGGTGAGATGGCTCATATCTGTAATCCTAGCACTTTGGGAGGTGGATCACTGGAGGTCAAGAATTCGAGACCAGCCGGGCCAACATGTCTCCACTAAAAATACAAAAATTAGTCGGACATGGTGGCATGAGTCTGTAATCCCAGCTACTTGGGAGGCTGAGACAGAGAATTGCTGTAACCTGGGAGGTGGAGGTTGCAGTGAGCCGAGATCACGCCACTGCACTCCAGCCTGAGTGACATAGCAAGACTTCCTCTCGAAAAAAAAAAAAAGAATTGTGGGCTGGGAGCAGTGGTCACACCTGTAATCCCAGCACTTTGGGAGGCCAACGTGGAAGGCTCATTTGAGGCCAGGAGTTCAAGACTAGCCTGGGCAACAGAGTGAGATCCCATCTCTACAGAAACAATTTTTAATTAAACAAAAAATTAGCCAAGTGTAGTGCCATATACACTGGTAGTCCTGGCTACTCATGAGGCTGAGGCAGGAGCATCACTTGAGCCCAGGAGTTTAAGGCTGCAGTGAGCCATAATCACACCACTGTACTCCCCCCAAAAAAGGAACTGTGTTCTTGCATCAGTCAGTGTCCAGGCAGGAATAGGAAAGCATATTCGAAATGAGATGATTTGTGGCCAGACGCAGTGTGGCTCATGCCTGTAATCCCAGCAATTTGGGAGGTGGGCGGATCACCTGAGGTCAGGAGTTCAAGACCAGTCTGACCAACATGCAGAAACCCCGTCTCTACTACAAATACAAAAATTAGCCAGGTGTGGTGGTATGTGCCTATAATCCCAGCTACTTGGGAGGCTGAGGCAAGAGACTCGCTTGAACCCGAGAGGCGGAGGTTGCAGTGAGCCAAGATCACACCACTGCACTCCAGCCTGGGCGACAAGAGAGAAACCCTGTCTCCAGAAAAAAAAAAAAAAAAAAAAAAAAAAAAGATGATTTGCAAAGAATTTAATAAAGAAACCTTTTTGGTAGTGTGCTGGTAAACTAGCAAAGTGGAGAAGGGATTCTGTGTTTCCAGCACTTGCCAATCGCCACGGTTTCAAAACTTCCAGGACTTTCCAACTCTTTCAATGCAGAGCTGGGTAGGGTTGCAAACAAGAGGCTTTCACAACGCAAGCCAGCTCCCACACACCGCTGGGACTCTGTACGGAGGTGTGGGAGAACGTAGAGGAGTCAAAAGGAGTGGTGCAATACCTTAAAGGTAGCCACAGAGCCTGAGACAGAGAGAAGAGTGGGGACCCTCACTGAATTGGAGGATGAAGTCAGCCAGCCCACAGTGACCTATAGCAGAGACCTGGGGAATTAGCACTCCCATTGCCCTCTCCTACAACCCCCAGTCTCCTAATGAGACTCTCTAGTAGGCAATGCCAGCTGAAGCCAGCCAGGAAAGGAGGGTGCTAACCTGGGCACATAAGTCAGCTTCCTGGGGCACAGAGCAGGGAGAGTGAGGGGCAAATGGAAGATGTCCAGCATTGTTTTATATGCTTTGGCCTATGCATATAAAAATAATGTATTTGTCAGCCAGGCGTGGTGGCTCGTGTTTATACTTTGGGAGGCCAAGGCGGGAGGACTGCTTGAGGCCAGGAGTTCGAGATTCACCTGGGCAACATAGTGAGACCCTGTCTCTACAAAAAAAAAAAAATTAGCCAGGCGAGGTGGTTCACATCTATAATCCCAACACCTTGGGAGGCCAAGGGGAGGATGCATCACTTGAGGTCAGGAGTTCAAGATCAGCCTGGCCAATATGATAAAACCTCATCTCTACCAAAAATACAAAAATCAGCCAGGTGTGGTGGGGCGTGCCTGTGGTCCCAGCTACTTGGGAGGCTGAGGCAGGAGAATCACTTGAACCCAGGAAGAGGAGGTTACAGTGAGCCGAGATTGCACCATTGCACTCCAGCCTGGGCATTGCAGCAAGACTCCGTCTCAAAAAAAAAACACACAGGAAAAATAATAATAATAAAATATCCATAGTTGAAAAGATACTGTGTCTGGTGCTACTGCAGTTGAAGAATGCTGGCTGGTATCCCTGGCTTTCGTAACATGCTCATTTCTTAATTCTCCTCCCCTTTCTTAACCTGCTCTTACTCTGTCAGAAATTAGGTTTTTTTTAATTGTTGTATTTGTTCACTATTTCCCAGGAAAGCAGTAATCCTGTCTCTCTGGTTTATAGCCAGATTCTACAGCTTTAGCATACTACCTGGCCTGTATTTTTTTGTTTCTGTTTTTTTGAAACAGGATCTCACTCTACTGTCCAGGCTGGAGTGCAATGACTCAGTCATGGTTCACTGCACCCTCAACCTCCTGGGCTTGAGCAATTCTCCCACCTCAGCCTCCCAAGCAGCTAGGACTACAGGCACGTGCCACCATGCTCAGCTAATTTTATTTTATTTTATTTTTTTAGTAAAGACAAGGTCTTACTGTGTTCCTGAGGCTGGTCTTGAATTTCTCAAGTGATCCTCCCACCTCGGCCTCCCAAAGTGCTGAGATTAAATAAACGAGCCATCGAGTCCAGCCCTACCTGTCATGTATTAAGAGCTAAGTATTGGCCTGGCTTGGTGGCTCATGCCTATAATCCCAGCACTTTGGAAGCCAAGTTGGGTGGATCGCTTGAGCCCAGGAGTTCGAGACCAACCTGGCCAACATAGCGAAACCCCATCTCTACTAAAAATACAAAAAAAAAATTACACCAGGTGTGGTGGTGCATGCCTGTGGTCCCAACAACTTGAGAGGCTGAGATGGGAGGATTGCCTGTGCATGGGAGGTGGAGGTTACAGTGAGCCAAGAAGGCGCAACTGCACTCCAGCCTGGGTGACAGAGTGAGACCTCGTTTTTTTTTGTTTTTGTTTGTTTAAATGAGCTCAATAGGGCAGGGTGCGGTGGCTCACGCCTATGATCCCAGCACTTTGGGAGGCTGAGGCAGGTGGATCACAAGGTCAAGAGATCAAGACCACCCTGGTCAACATGGTGAAACCCCATCTCTACTAAAAATACAAAAATTAGCTGGGCATGGTGGCGCACACCTGTAGTCCCAGCTACTCGGGAGGCTAAGGCAGGAGAATTGCTTGAACCCGGGAGGCGGAGATTGTGGTGAGCCGAGATAGTGCCATTGCACTCCAGCCTGGGTAACAAGAGCGAAACTCTATCTCAAAAAAAAAATGAGCTAAATATTTACTATATGAATGAAGTCAATATAGGTGGAATCACAGCTTCTTTAGTTCTGAAGTCCAGTTCCATGTTTCCAGCTGTCAGCTGGACATTTATATCTACACCCAGCCAGGCAGGATACCTCCTCCAGATTTCGCCAGTAATAACTGACCCTGTGCAGTGGTTCACGTCTGTACGCCCCATGCTTTGGGAGGCCGAGGTAGGAAAATGGCTGGAGCGAAAGAGATACCAGCCTGAGCAACATAGTGAGACCCCATCTCTACAAAAAGAAAATTAGCTGGGCGTGGTGGTGCATGCCTGTAGTCCCAGCTGCTGCAGAGCCTGTGGTGGGAGGACTGCTGGAGCCCGGGAGGTGGAGGCTGCAGTGAGCTATGATCGCACCACTGCACTCCAGCCTGGGAGACAGAGTGAGACGCTGGCTCTAAAAAGAAAAGAGAAGACAGAAGGGTGGCTGTGGAAGCTTACCCACGAGGCTCAACTGCCCTCCCTCCCTACTTTGTCACCATTCTTCTAAGCACTGAGATCACCAAGGGGGCACCTTGGACTCCTGCCTCCCCTTTCCCTCCTTAATTGCATCTCTCCCACCCTCCCATCCCTTTCCTGCCCTCCCCTAAGGCACAGGCTGCATCGTTGCCCGGCTGCTCCCTAATCTTTGTTCCCCTTTCCAGCAAACTCTCAATATATCTTTGTTGTCTTGAGGGCAAAGTTGCCCAATTTGGTATTTACTATGTATTCTTTTACTCACCTTGGGCACACACTGGCTTCAACTCCCAGCTTTATCCCTTCCAGCTGTCAGACAAGTTACTTACCTTCCGCGACAATCCTTCTGTAGGAGATTTTGACTAAACTTTCTGTAGTGGATTGAATGGTGAACACCTACCCCAGCCAAAAAAACAGATATATCCTTGTCATAACTCCTAGAACCGGTGACTGTGACCTCATTTGAAAAATGGGTCTTTAGGCTGGGTGTCGTGGCTCATGCCTGTAATCCCAGCATTTTGGGAGGCCGGGGTGGGCAGATCACTTGAGGTCAGGAGATCGAGACCAGCCTGGCCAACATGGTGAAACCCCGTGTCTACTAAAATATAAAAAAATTAGCTGAATGTGGTGGTGCGTGCCTGTAATTCCAACTACTCAGGAGGCTGAGGCAGGAGAGTCGCTTGAACCCAGAAGGTAGAGGCTGCAGTGAGCCGAGATCACGCCACTGCACTCCAGCCTGGGTGACAGAGCGAGACTTCGTCTGGGGGGGAGAAAAGCGGGTCTTTTTAGATGTGATTAAATTAAGGATCTCCAGAGGACGGGATCATCTTGGATTATCTGATTGGGCCCTAAATCCAATGACATGTGTCCTTATATGTGACAGAGAGAGAGAGAGAGAAGACACACAGACCAAAGGAAATGTGAAAGCAGGCAGAAGTCTGGGCAACATGACAAGAAATCTCTACAAAAATACCAAAATTACCCAGGTGTGGTGGCATGTGCATTGGGACGCTGAGGCAAGAGAGTTGCTTGAGCCTAGGAGTTCGAGGCTGCAGTGAGCTGAGACAGCACAATTGCACTCCAACCTGGGTGACAGAGAGAGGTCCTGTCTTAAAAACAAAAAGAAAAAAAAAGCAGGCCAGGAGTGGTGACTCACTCCTATAATCCCAGCACTTTGGGAGGCCAAGGCAGGCAGATCACCTGAGGTCGGGAGTTCGAGACCAGCCTGACCAACATGGAGAAACCTCATCTCTACTAAAAATACAAAATTAGCTGGGCATGGTGGCACATGCCTGCAATCCCAGCTACTTGAGAGACTGAGGCAGGAGAATCACTTGAAGCTGGGAGGTGGAGGTTCCCATGAGCTGAGGTTGAGCCACTGTACTCTAGCCTGGGCAACAAGATCAAAACTCTGTCTGAAAGGAAGGAAGGAAGGAAGGAAGGGAGGGAAGGAGGGAGGGAGAAAGAAAGAGAGAAAGGGAGAAAGGGAAAGAGAAAGAGAGAAAGAAGGAAAGAAGGAAGGGAGGGAGGGAGGAAGGAAGGAAAGAAGGGAGGAAGGAAGGATGGAAGGGAGGAAGGAAGGAAGGAAAGAAGGGAGGGAGGAAGGAAGGAAGTAAGGGAGGGAGGGAGGGAGGAAGGAAGGAAGGAAAGATGGAAGGGAGGGAGGGAGGGAGGAAGAAAAGAAGGAAGGAAGAAAGGATGGAAGGGAGGGAGGGAGGAAGGAAGGAAGGATGGAAGGGAGGGAGGGAGGAAGGAAGGAAAGAAGGGAGGAAGGAAGGAAAGAAGGAAGAAAGGAAGGGATAGAGGGAGGAAGGGAGGGAAGGAGGGAGGGAGGGAAATAGCTAGAGAGAAAGAGAGAGAAGGATGGAGGAAGGAAAAGAGCCAGGAGAGAGAGAGAGAAAGCAAGAGAGAAAGAGAGGGAAGGAGGGAGAGACAAA